>CM062633.1:41217409-41275407 GCA_025617555.3 Puccinia polysora
AAAAATAAAAATAAAAATAAAAATAAAAATAAAAATAAAAATAAAAATAAAAATAAAAATAAAAATAAAAATAAAAATAAAAATAAAAATAAAAATAAAAATAAAAATAAAAATAAAAATAAAAATAAAAATAAAAATAAAAATAAAAATAAAAATAAAAATAAAAATAAAAATAAAAATAAAAATAAAAATAAAAATAAAAATAAAAATAAAAATAAAAATAAAAATAAAAATAAAAATAAAAATAAAAATAAAAATAAAAATAAAAATAAAAATAAAAATAAAAATAAAAATAAAAATAAAAATAAAAATAAAAATAAAAATTCAAAAAAAAATTCAAAAAAATTCAAACAAAGTCAATAATTCCAAAAAAGAATAGACTTCAAGTGAAGTAAAATGAAGATGAGACTGTGTTTAATGAAATTAAAAAAATAAAACTTGATAAATTCACAAATACAACTTTAAGCACAAAAAAATTGACTGAAATAAAAAACATGCAATAAAAAAATGAATTATTCAACCAAAAATTCATTAAATCATTAAAAATATCCAAAAAGAAATTTATTTCAAAAAAAAATGGGAAAATATGACATTTTCAAAATAAAATATTTCCCCTTTTGATTTTTAAAGTGATGCAAATATTAATTATTGGTATAATTTGACAGCAACCACTAACAGTTGATCATATCTAATAGATAATTAAAATGAAAATATTTTGCTTGAGATTATACTCAAATTTATTCGTATAAATAGAATTAAAATCCCCAATAATTCCAAATCTTCTGTATGCCATCCATGAGTTAGAATTAATTGGAATACTCAAGAGCTGATACAAACAACTTTTCTCAGTTTACTCCTCAAGTTAGAAACAATTTTTTCTCATATTCAAAACCAATCCAAAAAAATTTTCAGGTGCTACACCTGCCAGAAGTTGCAGCCTTTTTTTCACGGTGAGTAATATTGAAGATCAATTTGTTTCTTTGTTGAATGGAAGACTTGATTCTTGGCCAATGCAATGGAAATTTTCTTATAAGGAAAAAAATGCCAACCCTTGTGGTTTATGTGTATCCTCTAAGACCTTTTTAAACCAATTTTCCTCCTGAAATCCAGGTAATTGTTCTCTGTACTCTTCCTCAGTTGACAAAATTTTTATCACTGAAAATATCATGGAAATCCATGACACTAGATTCTTATTTAAAAAGAACTCAAAAACACTTGTTTCTTTTGTAGTTTTACTCTTGGAAAAATTTGCATCTGAATAACCAACCATGTCAAATTTTTCTGACTTTGATAGCTTTAGTCTCATGCTATTTCTTTCTTTATGGTACCTCATAGCTCTCTTAAATTATATAATGCTTCATTCTTGCTTTTTCTATGTCTTTTGATGAGACCCCAATTTGAAACACAACATCTGGCGTTGTAAACTTCCCGAAATAATTAAAAGACCCAATGGCTGACCTATAATCATTCCATGAATAAAAAAACTGCAGCTGCTCTTCATCTGTTTGCTTCTCCAAATGGATGTTTGACTGCATTTGAGTGCCAAGATACTTTGTATCTTCTAAACCTTATTTCTTAAGAAGTTCCATCACATAATGGCTCTAAACCAACTTGATTCTGTTGTTAAACTTAGTAAAATTTCTACCATGCACTTTTTATGCAACACCAAGATCATTTATCTTCAAATATCTTTAAGTTTTCCATGAAATCATCCTAACCATTGCAAATGATAATAATTACATCTACCCCAGCAAATATAATAGCATCATTTCTCAAAAATAGAAATTTATTGTCCTGACTAATTTCCAAACCAATATCTACTAGTTTCTGGATTGTAGTTCTATAACACAACGTAGCTGACTGCTTTGATAGATACAGGGATCTATGAAGCTTGAGAAAATATTCCCCTTTTTCTGCTGATAAGAAACTTGTGATGCAGATATTCTTCATTGTTTCTGGTTTTTTTTCAACCAAAAGTTCTCTGAAATTGTCACAAATGTAGATATGAAAAGTCACCTCCTCCCCAACTTTTTCAGTCAAGTATGCTGTTGAAAAATTAGCTTTTCTGATCTCTTCACCCAACTCCAATTCAAGAGCAATGATATATCTGGAGTTCAAAACAATTCCATTTGGAGAGGAAGTCTCTTGGAAGTCTATACCCTCTTTATGTTTGAAGCCTTTTGCAACACATTTTTCCTTGAATCTCTCCAAAATTAATTACTATAAAACTTCTTATTCAACACAAATCTTGACCCAACAATGGACTTTCCTTTTTAAATTGAATACAGACTAGCCACTTCAAAAACACCATTATTCTCCAAAAAACAAACCAATCATATATAGCTTGCTTCCAGATTGCTTTGTCTTCAGAATTCATAGATTTTCCAAAGCTATTTGGGTTAACCCTGTTAAAAATCTACAAAATTAACTACAGAATCTCACTAAGCATATAATATTCCCTACATTTATCTTCCTCACATTCTGCAGAATAATAATTGTAATTCCATTCCCCATACCTATCCATAGGTATCCTTACTCTAATACTCCTTCCAATATTAACTGTAGAATGATCAAGTTCTGGTTCCCCAGCTTCTCCTGATGCAGGTACTGAACCCACCTGCGGCATATCTTCCAACTCAGAATAATTAGTCTCTTGGAGTCTTTTTAGTGAAATAGGTTCCAATTCTATTTCTCAATGAACTACCCTGCCAGCTTCATCATCAATTTGCTTGAGTGGAAACTTTCCTTCATCAAATTTTAAATCCCTACTATGGTTAAACCTTTTTGGTTCTTGAAAATATATGCTATATGACTTAATTATTGAATCATAACAAAAATTAACCCTGTTATTTCTACAAAGAAAAAACTTTCCTGAAATGTCATTATGGTGGATAAAATAATTTCATTTTAAATATATATATATATAATGTGTGACCTTTTGGGCTGTTGCTTACAAAACTGATAATGGTGACCCTTTATATCAAAACTGAAAATATTATGCCACAGACTTACTTTTCATAACAAAACAGCCCACAAGAACTTTGGTAGAAAAGATTGAGCCAGGATAGCCTTGAATTTTTCTGATAAAGTCCTATCCATTTTCTAAACTGTTCCATTATTATGTTGATTAAGTACTTATAGTTTTAAATGTTTGAGGTATACCTTATTAATTTAAAAAATTTGAAAATTCCTTTCTCGAAAAAAATCAATCCCTCAATCAGTGGTTATCTGATCAATCTATTTCATGAAAATATTCTGCTTTGAGAAATTGAAGATCACACAAATATCCTTTGTGCTTTTATCCTTTGATATTATTTTTTAAACCCATACATAATTTGTTGCTATGTTTAGAAGATTGATAAACTACTCTGCCACTCCAAGGGAAATTGGGATGAATGACTCTGAAAAATCAAAGAGAATTCCTCTCTATGAACAATAGCACGATTTTCAGAGAATATTCCTTGGAACAATTAAAATAAATACAACCTTGTACTCCCAAGTAGCTTTATTCAACACCAATAAAAAAGTGTAGTTTCTTAAATCTTCATTTTCATATAATTTGGAATCTTCTGTTCAATTTCAAAAAAATGAAAAAGAAAAAATTAAAATCAATTTGAAATTCAGGAAAAATGTCAGCCTGCTACTTAGCACAGAGCAACCTGACAAAGCAGCAACAATAATAATATTAACAAAATAAAGATAAATGAATAAATAAAATTATTATAAAATGAAGGAGTAGGAAATCCATAAATATTATTGCAGAAATGGATTCAATAAATAAAATTATTATGAAATGAAGGAGTAGGAAATCCATAAATATTATTGCAGAAATGGATTTCCCACCCAAAATAAGGTAGGGTCACTCACTGACCCCACCCTTGAATTCGTACTCCTTATATTTTTTAATTAATTTAATACAGAATGGTAAATGACCACGGCACCAGTATGGCACCTTTTAGCCATTTTAATATTTCACATGATATGTCATGTATAGGTTTCACACCTAAATTTCAGTCGAAATCCAGGTGTTGTGTGTATTTTAGGAGTTACACGGGAAATTGTGTTTTGTCACAATTCCCACACGCAGCCCCGCGTCCCTACAGCGCTGGTCTCCCGCGTACGCAAACTCCCGCACGCAGCTCCGCGTCCCTACAGCGTTGGACTCCCGCGTACGCCAACTCCCGCACGCAGCCCCACGTCCCTACAGCGCTGAACTCCCGCGCGCATCTGGGCAGCGGATCAGTCCCCGCGCGCATTTGAATGGACTGATCCCCGCGCCTCCTATGACATCCAGGTACCGCTCAGAGAAGCTACAACATAGTAGGATCCACACTACATATGTAAAGCTAACACACGAGCATAGATTATGTTTCAAAAACCTTAAAAATCAATTGAAATTAGTTAATAACTAATTTTTAGTATTTTTTATTAATTAAATAAAAGATCCAGACTCACCACGAAGCAAGTTGATCAGAACCTTCAAAGACCACGAAACTACATAAGGAGTGGTCGTAAAAATTATTAAAAATTACATACAGGATCAGCAGAGGATGGAAAATCAATAAGAATCTACGTCTGCTCACTTTGGACCAGTACTAACTGTACAAACTGAGGATCAGTGCAGGATCAGCAAAATGACTAATCTATTGATTAACAGATCCTGCAGCTAAAAAGGAGCTGTTCCTTGACAGATCTAAGGCCAGCAGGCTAACAGCACCTTGAGGAAGTGCCAATTTTGCCCTGATTGCCCCCCTAGCCTCAGCCCATGGCTAGTACCCCTTCTAGAGGTCCTCAAGCACCCAAAAAGGAATATTTAAACAGGCTCTTTTGCCCTCCTGTTTCCAAGGAGTTAATCAGTTATCAGGAATTATTTATTATCAATCAGACACGGTGTCATTGTTAATCAAGTGCTTATATGAAGATAAGCAAGTGATTTATGACTTAGTCTGTAGTAGTATTATTTACCTTTATTAACCAATCAACCATTGAAGTTTAGTCAGGCAATCAACCCCATCTGCTCTGAAACCCTTCCAATTACTCCAGGATTTTCGTGGTCAAGTACTCAGAGTGAGTGTTTCCCTTCCTGTCTAGGCCACGTGTGCTGTTAAGCTCGGCCATTAGTGGAATAAGTCCTTTCTAAGGCACCCATATTAATTCCAAGGTTCTTAAACTGCCTAAGGAGGCCCCTTGAAGAGAGGTTGTTAGTCTGTAAAGACCCCCAGTAGTATAATACTGTGGCCCCTCTTTATATTTTATATTTAAAATATTTATAACCAAACCAAATAAACCTTGCACTTGCTCATACCGTACCATTATTGGAGCTTTAAAGTGTATATTCTTTGGAATATTATTGCTCCAAGTTCTTTTATCACTCTCTGTAGCTAAAGGACTGCAAGGTTCCTGGTATCAGAGAGCTGACAACTGGGGGTCTGGCCGGGAAATATCCTCAATAATTAATTATTTAATTAATTATCTCCTGGACCAGTTATTTATATAAAAATTATATAAGTAGAAATACTTATCATTTATCTTGAACTTTTGATTCGTCCAGTGGATTTAAAAACCAACGGAGAATTGATCAATTATTATTTAAATCTTCTTAAACAGAAAAAAGAAGAAAAATTACGTAACTTTGTGCCTGTTGTTATAACTCCTGAGCAGAAACAAGAGAGACTTCTTTACTATAGAGAACAAATCTCAAAAGAAAAGGAACAAGAGTTAGAAAGAATTATCAATTTTAACTCCTTGTTAAGACAGCACAAAGAGTGGAAAACCTATCAAAGAAAGCTTTCTGCTTTTAAGAGACGGTATCCAAATTATAAAAGTGAGCTTTGATCTCCTTTTTATTTTTTTTATAAAGAAAAATCACAAAAACTCGAAAATTATAATAAAAATTATTATAAAATAAATAAATATATAACTTATATTTTTTATTATTTAATCCTTTCTAGTGGACTTTGTCTTTGGTGATCTTATTGACCAAGACCTCTTAGAGGACGTCCCAGACTGTGGACCCTTGGATTTGTCCCGAGATTTGATTGGAACCCACTCAGATCCCGTTGGAATACCCTCCAAGGACGGACCTGACCCCAACAAGGACTTAGTGCCTTTAAACCTTCATATAAGTAAGAAATATTTTTTAAAAAAAAAAAATTACTCGAAAAAAATTATTTTTATAAAGTTTCGACAAAAACTTATATAATCTTTAAAATGCATCAAAACAGACGCAACACCCGTGCCAGTGGACGCGCCCCGTCATATGGATCTTTGCCCGGAGGAACCCGTGTGCGCAAGGATGCCAGTCGCGAACGCAATGAGGATCGAGCCAGTGATCGCTCCGATCCGAGCGACCGTGACAACGACCGCGGCCGCCGACTCGACCAACTCACCGTTGGAGGGTTGTCCCTTGTTGAACGTGAAATCCCAGGAGGATACCGTTCCACCTACGCCACCCCAGACGGACTCCTCCAAGGAGGAGAAAATAAAGGTATTAGTGAAAGAACACGTGGGTCATTGGGAACTGTTCAAACAGGCTCAGACCCAGGAAGACCATCAGGGTATGAGAAAAGCCATATATTTGGCAAAGAAGACTCAAATAACCCTCCAAAAATTAATTCCCAAGAAAGAAGTAGAAAGTTACGTGAAGAATTGGAATCCTTGGGACCAATTAGTTTCCTTAAGAGGAAACAACAACAACAAGAAGAAGAGATCTCTAGCCCATCAGAAGTTAAAGAGTCCCAAAGAGTGGGACAACATAATATCTTTGGCAAGAAAATGGAAGAAAGTTTACCGCAATTAGACGTAGAAACTTTCAACTTGTTTTCCATAAATGTTTCTCATAACTTTGATATCATTGGCAAATGTTTTGATAAAGTATATGAGCAATTGGATAAAGTAAATACCAATTTTGGTAAAGTCATGCAATCCCAATCCAACTTGATCAAAATCAATGAGTTAGAAGTAAAACAAATAAGAGACATCATTAGTTTGAGTAAAGGAGAACTAATAAATTACCTAGAAAACAATACTTCAGCTATCCAAGAAGAAATTCTTCTATCTATTGAACAAATCAAAGAAGGTATTAATAAAACAGACCACACTTCACCCACTCATATTATTAATAAAATTGATTCATTAAGTAACAAACTTGACCTTGAATTAGGTATGATTAAGAATGATCTCAGAGATCTAAAGATAAACTTATCTCAACCCATTGCAGACTCTGATGAAATCAGACCTTCCAGGTACCACAGTACGCCCCAACTACCTTCTAGACCAAGACTAACAAGGCTTGAATCTTTCAGACCTAGTCCCACTCCTGAAGTAGAACAAGCATTAAAATTACTTCCCCCTATCACGGAGTGGCCTAAATTCTCCGGAGAAGGAGAATACAATCATGTCAGTTTTATTAAGTTTATTGACTACACTCTGGCCTCTTATGAACTTCCTGATAACATAGCCGTAGTAAGACTACCTAGACTATTTGAAGGAGTAGCCCTTGACTGGTTCATCAATAAGAGAGAAGAGGTAGGATCTTTGTCATGGAATTCATGGAAAGATTTGATTAAGGAACAATTTGGTACCAGAATTTGGAAAAGAAAAATGATGAAAACTTTCGAAACTTCTTTGTTTGATCCATCTAAGGACAAACCTCACAAATGGTGCCTTGACCAGAAGAGAAGACTAGACTGCTTCTACCCAAATGCTGATAAAGAAGAAGTCAATGAAAGACTCCTCAACCTATGTCCAGGACAACTTAACCATAGCGTAAGGTGCAGAATGCCCATGAACTCTGACCTTTCCACTCTCATAGGAGTATTAGAAGAAACTATTGACATGAATGGCTTAGACAAAAAGCTTAATAAACCCAGAGAACCAACTACTAGGAATAAGGAAGATTATAATAACAAGAACAAAGAACTTCTACCTAACAACTCAGAAGCCAAGAATACTTTGGTGACCAAAGAAAAGACATGTTGGAATTGCAACCAAACAGGGCATGTAAGACCTGACTGTCCTTTACCCAGGAGAAAGATTAATCCTATTGAAGGAGAAGAGGATGACACTAATCCTGACCCTCAACTAGATGACACTGATGGTTCCATCTCTGAATGTGACCTAATTATCACTAATCCCATTAATGTCATCAAAGGCAACATAGAATCTTCCCTAGATATTAACCCTGTTAATGAAGATAGCAACTTGCCTCAAAAATGGACACCCAACATGAAAATCCAACATGTTTCTGAAGCTAAAACCTTAACCCTCAAACCTTCTATTGGAAAAGGGTACACCGGTGGTAAAACTTGTTATGCCACTGGCTTGATACAAGGTTCCCCCGTAAAATTACTTCTAGACAGTGGAGCCTTCTGCTCTTGTGTTGGAACTGACTACTTAGATAAACAGGATTCCAACTGGAAGAAAAACTTACTACCTGTACCTCGAGCTAAGTTCAGTAGCTGTAACTCACCTCTCAAAGCTATTGGAGTATGGCCAACAGAGATCATACTCCCCCACTCTAAAGGATCAATCAAGATAAAGATTGAATTTGTAGTACTTCAAAATGGAGTATGTGATTATTTTATTATAGGAAATGATTCTCTTTGTCTGTACGGGATAGATGTCTTCCAGAGTAAAGGGAGATATTTCACTATAGGAGGAGATTGGAACAAGAAGTTCCAAATATGCCATGTCAATGCTAAAGCTGCTGATTCCACTTATGAGAGGCACTTAGAAACTTTTAACCAGGAATACTTTTCCCAAGCTGCCTTGAATTCCCAGCTTAGTGAAAACCAGAAAAGAGATATTCTCCAAGCTTGCTTTGAGAACCAGAGTGCTTTTTGCACTAAAGATCATCCCATTGGTAATATCAAAGGTCATGATATGGTCTTAACTTTGACTATTAAGCCTCCTTACCCTGGTGGAGCTTACTCTTACAACTCAGTCCTGGTTATTGTAGACAGATTTTCTAAGAAAGCCAAGTTTCTACCTAACCATAAGGAAGACACCGCTATGGAAGTAGCCTTACTCTTCTGGAACAGACTAATTGCTGATGTAGGAATTCCTAAGATTATTATCAGTGATAGAGACCCCAAATTCACGTCTGAATTCTGGAGAAACCTCCATGATATGTTAGGAACTACCTTAGCCTTTTCTACAGCTTATCACCCTCAGACAGATGGATTAGCTGAAAGAATGATCCAGACTCTAGAGGATATGCTCAGAAGGTTCTGTTGCTTTGGGATGGAGTACAAAAATACAGACGGATATTGCCATGACTGGGTTAGCCTTTTACCTGCACTAGAAATGGCCTATAACAGTAGTAAACACTCTACTACCAAAGAAGCTCCTTACATACTGGAAAGAGGATGGATCCCCAAATTGCCCAAAGATAACCTCAATCAGGAGTTGACTAATATCCATCCAACATCACTGGACTTCAAAAACATGATAGATATGGCAAACAAGCACGCTGCTAAGTGTGTACAAGATGCTGTTGAATACAACCAACAGAGGTGGGATAAAACTCACAAAGAACCTGATTTCAGAATAGGAGATCAAGTTCTAATTTCAACCGCCAATTTCAACAATTTGGCTGGAAACAGAAAACTCAGACCAGCCTTTGTAGGGCCTTTCACTATCAAAAAACTCCATGGGAAAAATGCCGTAGAAGTCATCCTCAGTAATGAACTCTCTAGGAAACACCCAGTCTTCCCAGTTAGCCTTGTCAAACACTACCATCCCAGAGAAGGAGAAAATACCCCTTCACTTAAAATACCAGTCTTAGATGAGCCTGAGAAGGACAAAGGAAAAGTTAGTAAAATCCTTAAAGATAAAAAAGAAAGGATCCAAGGAAAAGATGTTAGACTTTACTTAGTCAGATACAAAGGAGAATCAGCTGATAAAGATGAATGGCTACCTGAAAACAACATCCCAGATGGACCTATACACCTGAGAAACTACAGAGCCAGTAAAAGACACTGAACCCCAAAAATTTTTTCAGATATAGTCATATCTTGGAGTGGGGGAATGTCAGCCTGCTACTTAGCACAGAGCAACCTGACAAAGCAGCAACAATAATAATATTAACAAAATAAAGATAAATGAATAAATAAAATTATTATAAAATGAAGGAGTAGGAAATCCATAAATATTATTGCAGAAATGGATTCAATAAATAAAATTATTATGAAATGAAGGAGTAGGAAATCCATAAATATTATTGCAGAAATGGATTCCCCACCCAAAATAAGGTAGGGTCACTCACTGACCCCACCCTTGAATTCGTACTCCTTATATTTTTTAATTAATTTAATACAGAATGGTAAATGACCACGGCACCAGTATGGCACCTTTTAGCCATTTTAATATTTCACATGATATGTCATGTATAGGTTTCACACCTAAATTTCAGTCGAAATCCAGGTGTTGTGTGTATTTTAGGAGTTACACGGGAAATTGTGTTTTGTCACAATTCCCGCACGCAGCCCCGCGTCCCTACAGCGCTGGTCTCCCGCGTACGCAAACTCCCGCACGCAGCTCCGCGTCCCTACAGCGTTGGACTCCCGCGTACGCCAACTCCCGCACGCAGCCCCGCGTCCCTACAGCGCTGAACTCCCGCGCGCATCTGGGCAGCGGATCAGTCCCCACGCGCATTTGAATGGACTGATCCCCGCGCCTCCTATGACATCCAGGTACCGCTCAGAGAAGCTACAACATAGTAGGATCCACACTACATATGTAAAGCTAACACACGAGCATAGATTATGTTTCAAAAACCTTAAAAATCAATTGAAATTAGTTAATAACTAATTTTTAGTATTTTTTATTAATTAAATAAAAGATCCAGACTCACCACGAAGCAAGTTGATCAGAACCTTCAAAGACCACGAAACTACATAAGGAGTGGTCGTAAAAATTATTAAAAATTACATACAGGATCAGCAGAGGATGGAAAATCAATAAGAATCTACGTCTGCTCACTTTGGACCAGTACTAACTGTACAAACTGAGGATCAGTGCAGGATCAGCAAAATGACTAATCTATTGATTAACAGATCCTGCAGCTAAAAAGGAGCTGTTCCTTGACAGATCTAAGGCCAGCAGGCTAACAGCACCTTGAGGACGTGCCAATCTTGCCCTGATTGCCCCCCTAGCCTCAGCCCATGGCTAGTACCCCTTCTAGAGGTCCTCAAGCACCCAAAAAGGAATATTTAAACAGGCTCTTTTGCCCTCCTGTTTCCAAGGAGTTAATCAGTTATCAGGAATTATTTATTATCAATCAGACACGGTGTCATTGTTAATCAAGTGCTTATATGAAGATAAGCAAGTGATTTATGACTTAGTCTGTAGTAGTATTATTTACCTTTATTAACCAATCAACCATTGAAGTTTAGTCAGGCAATCAACCCCATCTGCTCTGAAACCCTTCCAATTACTCCAGGATTTTCGTGGTCAAGTACTCAGAGTGAGTGTTTCCCTTCCTGTCTAGGCCACGTGTGCTGTTAAGCTCGGCCATTAGTGGAATAAGTCCTTTCTAAGGCACCCATATTAATTCCAAGGTTCTTAAACTGCCTAAGGAGGCCCCTTGAAGAGAGGTTGTTAGTCTGTAAAGACCCCCAGTAGTATAATACTGTGGCCCCTCTTTATATTTTATATTTAAAATATTTATAACCAAACCAAATAAACCTTGCACTTGCTCATACCGTACCATTATTGGAGCTTTAAAGTGTATATTCTTTGGAATATTATCGCTCCAAGTTCTTTTATCACTCTCTGTAGCTAAAGGACTGCAAGGTTCCTGGTATCAGAGAGCTGACAAAAAAAAAATCAAAATTGAAAATACTTGAATAAAATGCCAGATATAAAAAGAAATTCAAAATTTATTGTGCCAGAAATCTTCTTTCTGGTTGATTATTTCTTGAAGGAGGATTAAAATGAAGATATTGGATAAAAAGAAAGAAAATATTTTTTTATTCTACAATTAAATAAATCTACCATTTATTATTATTTTTGATTTTTTTTGATAACTGGGTCAAATTCAAAGCAAACAGGTGATCTAGGACTGTTTTTATTCACAAGAAACTCTCAGACAGGCTCTTTGAGTCAAAAATATTCATATAAAATGTCTAATTTCTCTTTAGAAGAGAGTTGGTGTCTTTGAGTAATTTGAGGATTAATGATTCCTTCCTTGATTGAACAACAAGCACCTTTGAATGCCTCTACAATTTTCTTGAACAAGCAAAACCTTTGAAGGATGTGCTACCTTGAATTCCATGATTTGGTACCTTGAATGCCAGAATGTTGTAGATGTAATGATTTTTATAAAAATTTCTGATTTTTGAAATTTTTTTATTGAACTCATGCCTCTTTTGAAGAAGGGCCATGATCAATTCTCAACCTTACACAACCCATTTTGAGTTGTGAATTGTGCCACACAACTTTTTTTTTGTGTTTTTTGGTGTGCTTTTCAGAACTTGTTCATTACTTCAGGGTTGTGAGCAAAATAAAATAAAAGTAAAAATTATCAAAAATAAATAAAAAAATTAAACAAAAACCTAAACATAAAAACAATCAAAAGAATGGAAAAAAAATAAGAAGAGTTACAAAAAAACTAAAAATAGTTGTGAAAATTTTAAAACTCCAGGAAATGAATGAAAATTCATGGCCCTATGAATAAATAAAAATTTACAATTAAAAAGTCTAAAAAAATCAAAAAATTGTGCCCAAGAAAAATAAAAAAATGGAAAAATAAAAATGGGTGAATTGAAAAAAAGGAACAATATACATACAATACATCCATTCAATAAAATACAATATAATATAATTTTTGAAAAAAATACAATAAAATACAAACGTTTCATTGTATATTCAATCAAAAAAAGAATCAACTGAATTAAATTAAGCAAAATAAATGTAATTCATATCATTAAATTTGATCATTTCATAAATTCAATAAATAAACCCCCAAAAAAGAGGAAAGTAATCCCACCTCAATGGACTAGCCCTAAAGTAAAAAAACCAAAAAAAAAGTTCAATCTGTGTTAAGCTTGTCCCATCACAGGAAGTAAAAATACTTTTTATGATGGGATCAGCCCAACACAACTTGAACTTATTTTATTGAACTAGCGCAAAACTAAATAAACCCCCCCAAAAAATAGGGATAGTCCATTGAGGTGGAATTTTATCAAGTCCATCTCAATGGTATGGACTAGCCCCAAAGTAAAACTCAAAAAAAAAATTGTTAAGCTGATCCCATCATAAGAAAAATACTTGTTAAAATGGGATCAGCCCAACACAATTTTAACTGAATTACCAACTAAATCTAATTCAAATTAATCAACATAATGATTTTAAATCAAAAAACTCAATATAATGATTTTCAAAATTTGATAACCCTTTATGTTAATAGAATTACAAGATTAGCATCAGAAGTACATGTTAGACAAAACCAGAATGATGAAATAAAAACTCAAATGATGAAATGATATGATGTCTTTAAATTATATAAATTGGAATAAAAATTCAGTTGATATTTGCTATGATCAACTCAACCAGAAGCTTTCTTTGAATTCAAAGAAAAAGGTTTTTATACAATTGGAGGGATTGGAATAATATCTCCCTCAATTAATAAATGAACCCAGTGTTTATTGTAAACAAAGGAAATTAAGATGGCATCTGATGGTTCTTTTACATGCATTTTCATAGGAGTATAAGTACAACATGAATCCAATAAAATGAAAAAAATTGGCCTTACATAAGTATTTGTTATTAATAGACCCATATCCAACTTTGAAAGCCATTGTGAAGAGGGAATCTTTTCATTGATGTCTTTAACATCAACTATTTTTTGGATATTTTCTGGCTCTTTAATTTCACCATGGATCTTAGCATAGCATGCCTTATGTTTCCTCAATTTTTCTATCATTTCCCTCTGCACTTTGAAACATCCATTTTCATTATACCCAAGTGATTTAGCAAGAATCTAAATCCGCAATTAACATCACCAACAGGATCCCAAATCTCACTCAAGAGCTTATGTAAGCTCTCAGTTATTTGATTGATGTATTTCAATTTTGGTTCATACAATCACGATTCACTTAGCCAACATTTTAATCACATTCATGAAATCAGTACTCACCAAAGATGAGCTTCTGGTTGACTTCTACACTTCTTCTTCTTCCTCCAAAGAGGATTCAGATTCCAAATGAAGGGAGCCTAATTCAATTTTGCTCTCTTTCTCTGAAGTATGAAATTCAGATTCTGAGCCTGAGGACTTGGAATATAAAAATTTATTACTATCAGTTCATTAAAAAATTAAAATTAATGCTTCTTAAAATAAAAGACTTACAATTTTTTGTCTTTTTGGTGCCCTTCTAACCCAGTTTTCCCTTGCAAGTTCCCTTTCCACATTCTAAAATATCAAAATTTTACAAGAGGTGTCTTTCAATTTTGGTCAAACGCAGCTTGACCGTAAGACGTTTGGCCTGAGCCTTGGCTTAGCAACCAAAGTTGTTGCATTCTTGACCAGGGAATTTAAAATCTGCACTTCAAGTTCTTCAGTTTGTCCCATAACAATTGAAATAAACTTCTCAAACAATTGAGAAGATTCAAGCACTTCATCAGTGTCAAACTTTCAAAAAGAAAAACAATCACTCATTAGTAAACCAAATAGGAATCATCAATCAAAAATCTCTGATCAAAAATCAATTCAAACAATCCAACAATTCAAAAATTAAACTTACTGAAATGAAAGATTTATAGTAAAACCTCCACTGAGGATCAAAATTCTCAGGCACAATGGATCCTCTAAATGATGTTATTTCTCCTAATATTTTGGAACAAGGAAAGCCCATTTTCTTTGAATATGACTTGTGGCTCAATTTTCGATCATGATGGTGCTTTGACTTCTTTAATTGTTCCCCAACGAGTTGAATTGCCTCAATTGACAATTTTGACCCAAATGTAACAGTTCTTTTTGAAGAACTGTTCCTAACATTATTAAAGAGTTTTTAAGAGGGGCATGCACTGATTTTAATTGGCTTTCAATTTTTTTATCAAGCTGTTTCTACAAGTAAAAATTTTTTTCCAAAGAACTTGCAAGTAATTGTTAAAAACTGGAATGGGCATCTTCTACCCAAGACATTTTTTTATTTCCAAAGTAAACAAGTCCATGCAGTTACAAAAGTCTCTTAAATAGGGAAAATTTTATTTTCCATATACTTGAGCACATCCTCACAGTCTTTCAAAAAACACTTTTTAAAAGCTTCAACTTAAGCAATCCCAGTAGATATGAAAAGAAGAAGCAGTAAATTGGCCTACTCTGAGTTTGGCATCATTGACTTCTGCCTCCCCCTTGGTTTTAGAGGCCCCATAATATGCCCACAGAGACATAAAACTTTGCCATCCTTCAATGTCATTACGGAAGAAAAATTTTCAATTCCCTTGAATATTTTTTGACAAGTGCCAAGAGCACAACTGTCTGGATGACTCACAGAAACTATGTTAAATAGCACAAATCAGTGCTTTTCCCATTCCATCACAAAGACGTTGGGAAGCCTCTCTGGATCATAAGCCAACTCCTTTATTGCATTCAAAACCCAACTGTAGAACTCGAAAGTTTCTTTTTTTTTAAAAACAAAATCCTTTGTAAAATTTTTCCTGTTGGCAGTCATTTTTACAACATGCAATAGTGGGATGTTGTACCTTTTTTATTTTTATAAGCACAATCCAGAAAAGCAATATGATGAAATTTTTTACAAAGTTTTATAGACTCAGGATGAGCCAAGAACAGGGCCCCTAAGTGAACCTCTCCACTGAATTTTTACCTGGATACCCACTGATTATCTTGGAGGTTTTTGAATAGCACATCCCTAAAAATTTTATCCTTTATTTCCGCTGCTCTAACCTTGCTCTTAGTGTTAAATATTGTTCCATAATCAATTTATTCTCCACCATCAATCTTGCTCAATTTTATTTTGAGTTGAATTGTATTGAGCCCATCTTTCATGCCTTCTTTAAGTTGATCCAAGGCTTGACCAGAGATTCTCCTCAGTTTAGGATGCACTGAAGTTTTTTCCAGTGGCTGATTATTGTGTAGGTCATTTTTAATGGAGAGGCTCCCCATAGGATCTGCTACTGTGCACCTTGCACAGATCATTAATTGACACCCAAACTTCCTTGTGTGAGTTTTACTTTGCCATTTGGTGAGTAACACCCCCAAATATGTTTCATGTCTGTTGCATTCTAGGTCTACGTATTTGATTTTTTTCAAAAATATTTGGTTTCTTCCCTACTAGGAAAGGATCTCACTGCAGGGGGGTAAAGGGGTTTTGGAAACTCATGGTTACATAGTTACATCAGCCATACTTACATTAGTTCCCATAAAATAAAATCAATCAAATTTCCCATGAAATTTTGCGCATCACCAACAGTCAATTTGACTTGTGAAACATCTTGTTCCTTACTTTTAACCCTATATGAGGCTGCAATTAGGGCTTCCAATGTTTTATTTCCCAAATCCATAGCTTCTGCCACAGCTTTGTTAACAGAAATATCAATCAAGTCCTTCAACACAGCCATGTTGAAATCAGGGGGGCTGGGCTTTCTACTTTTCTCATAACCCAAAAGAATTCAAGTCAATTTATTATTAAATCCAACTGTTTCACAAAATAAAAATTGTAATCACTTTTGGTTTGAGAGAAAAATGATCTGATGGGAAAGTATTTTGTATGGTTTTGGAAAAGACTTTTTGTTGCAAATAGGCAGAATGTGTAGTAGAGTTTCAAATTTATTTTTGTGTTCCAATAGGCCACAATGTATTTGAAATCCCCAATTTTGGGTTGAAGGCACTCGAATGTGGTCCAGGGGTGCCTAGTTACCCCTAATTCCCTCCTGAAAGGGTCCATTTGGGGCTATTTCTCCCCAAATGTGCCAAAAGTGTTATTCACAACATGTGCAACCTCAATCACAACTTGCACAACCCCCCAGGGGTTACGCAAGTCCTGGACAGTTTTTTTTGGGACTCTTTCAGTTTTGAATCTCTGTTCACAACCCAGGGTTGTGTATTTATCACCTCCCTTCTCAATTACCAAACAATTTTTTTTTGATGATCAATAAAAAAAATAAAAAAAATAAAAAAATAAAATTGGTAAGTACTTTATTTGAAGTTTACCCTAGTTGTTTCAATAACTCTTTTTTTCATGATATTTTTTTTGAAATTAAGGTTTTTTTTAAAAAAAAAAAATCAAAAACCAGCATTACATCCCAAAAATCCATCAATTCATGGGAAAAAAGTATTCAAAAATCTTCCTTTTTAAAGGAAACTTTCTAGATTCATTGAAGGATGGTTGTTCTGAAAACAAGAAATTAATTATTCATCCTTATAAAATTCTTCAAAGACACCAAAAATTTTACAAGGAGAAATTTTATGGTTTATATGAATTTATTTTAACTTGGAGAGCCTTTCTGAGCAGTTCTCACTATTCCTAGAATTCCTATAGTAATCCTTTGATTTGAATTGGAACCAAGTATAAAAAATCAAAAACACTCTATTTCATTATTATTGACTATTATGATCAAGAAAATTTGTTCTTTTCTTTATCTAAATATTTTGTTTTCATTCTTCTTCAAGAAATAATCAAATCAAAAGAAGGATGAGGGTACCAAACTTTTTCACTTATTTTTTATTTCTATTTTATGGAGATGGAGATTTTTTCAAGTCTTTGTAAAATTTAATTTTTTTTCCAAGAATTTCAAATTAATCTTTTTTATATATCTTCACCTGTAATTAAATAGCATATGCTAAAATATTCAATAATAAATATTAAAACAACTAGAAACTTTTTTTTTGTCAGCTTGCTACTATTGCTGAGAAAGCTGCAAAAGTAACAGAAATTACCTAAAAATAATAATAATAAAATTGACCTAAGAAGGAGAAGGAGAACCATAAATATTATTGCAAAAGTGGATTGGCAACCCAAAATTAGGTAGGGTCACACACTGACCCCACCCTTGAAATCCAACTCCTTATATTTTTAAATAATTAAGGAAAAGAAAGACCAAAATACCACGGCACCACCATTGAACTTTTTGGCTAATTAAATATTTCACATGTATTGTCACGTATAGGTTTCACACCTAAAATTCCGTCAGAATTGAGTTGTTTTGTATATTTTAGGAGTTACAGACGGAAATGTGTTCTGTCATGATTCCGACACGCAGCGGCAGCAGCCAATGCGCCCGCGCGCGGCTGAGCTACAGCTCTGTCACTCTGTCAAATTCGTGTACGCAGCCCGGGTCCTCTGACAAGTACGCAGCCGCAGCACTACGGGTTGACAAAGTGACAGGCGGCCTGAGAAACCTAGGTACCGCGTAAACATGCTACAACCTACACAGGAACATTCTGCATATGTAATGAATGTTCTGTGGATAGTAGATAGTCTAAAATTACATAAAATTATATAAAAATACTTAAATAACCTTTATACTTATTTTTTATTAAATATAATTCAAAGTACCAAAAATGTCGAAAATAAGATAATGACTAATTCTAAAAGTATATTAAAATACTTTGATATACTATTATGAGAATTTCCAGACATTAAAATTTTTTTGACATACTAAGAAAACTTATGATTTAAAAAATGTTACATGAATACCCATGACTTAAATTTTTAAGTAATTAGTTTAGTAAATCAACTCAATTTCTAAAATAAGGAGTAAAATCAATATCATGAATTTACTCCAAATATTTAATACATAATGAGAAATCACCTGACATCACAATATCTGTAGGAATGTCTATTAAAATAATTATTAACTTACTGGGAACATTTACTAAGCATAATTAATTACATAATAAATAAAAAGGACAGATTAGTGTTATTCACACGTCCAAAAATAAATTATAAAGTAGAATAATTCCCATACCCTGTGGAATTAGATGCTACCTGTGTTACAGCACCAAAACCACGTGACGGCTACCACTGGTTACCCTGCTAGCCTCAGTGTCCTTCCCTTTGAGCCCCTGTACCCCTCAGAAGGACAATATTGGGACTCCAAAAGCTATAAATAAAGAGCTCTTTAGAGGATATTGATACCCAGAGACCCAGTTATATTTATACCCAGACACCGTGCCAAGGTAATCAAATACTTATATGAGATAATTAAGTGGTTTATGGCTTTATTCTGATTAATAATATCCATCCTTGACCCTCTTTTATCAATTTAAACTGCTGAACAACCTTATAACCCCAGTATACAGGTTGAACCCATCAGTACACGTCCCAAACAGATACCCTAAGGATTTAATAATATACCAGTGAGTCTTATTATCCTTTCTCTGTCGTTGCAGCTTGGTTGCAAAGCCCTGCCACTCCACCGTGTATTTTATATACATATTATCTTTGGGCAAAATATCCTTTAAACTAAAAGTCCCAAAGTAACCAGGCCTACGTGTTTTCATACTGAATTCCCTGAAGAGAGGTGTTAAAGATCCCCAATATAATTGTGGCCCCTCTATGAAATATTCAATAATCAATTTATTTATACTGATTTATAACAATTAACTATATCTAAACCAATTAACCTTGCAATAAGCTTCATCCAAATATTTTACAGATTTTTGCTGCATTTATTAAATAATATATTTATTATTTATTCTATCACCTCTGGTAGCTAAAGGATAGCAATGGTCTTGGCATCAGGGAGGCTGACATTTTTGCTCATAAAATTCTTCAAAGAGGCCCAAAATCTTCCAAGGAGAAAGTTTATGGTTTATATGGATTTATTCTAACTCAGAGATCCTCTATGAGAAGTTCTCACTATTCCCAGCAGTCCCAAAGTAATCCTTTGATTGTAATTTGAACCAAGTATAAAAAATCAATATTAATCTATTGCACTATTATTGAATTTTATGATCAAAAAAATTTATTCTTTTTTTTATCTAAATATTTTGTTTTCATTCTCTTTCAAGAGATAATCAAATCAAAAGAAGGCTGAGGGTACCAAACATTTTTTATTTATTTTCATTTCTATTTTATGGATCTAGAAATTTTTTCAATTCTTTGTAACATTTTATTTTTTTTTTTCCAAGAATTCCAAATTAATATTAATTAAATATCTTCACTTGTAAGTAAGCATCATATGCTAAAATATCTAAGAATAAAAATTAAAACAACTAGACAGTCTTTTTTAGTGTCAGATGTACCTTGGAAAAATTACTTGGAAGTAGAAGGGATTATTCCCAAGAATTTTGTCTACCCACTGTATGTAGATACATTAAAACAATACAGACCTTTCTCTCTTTTGTCAGATTTTTCCCATTTTTATTCTCTTTTTTTTATGGTGTATCCATTGAGTTTGGTTGGGTGGTAAATTCCTGATGCTAATGTAACAGGTCATGGTTAATGGCCAGAACAATGTTTTTGATGGGGAAATAGCCAAGGGATCCCAATATTGTTGGATAATCAACTTGACCTACTTTTTGATAAGATCAGAAAAAAAGAAGAACTGTTAATTCTTTTGTGGCCCCAATGACCCTTAACATTAACATTATGTTTTTTTTGAGGAAAAATCCCTCTTGGAAGCTTCAGCTGAAAACCTCCATTGCCAAATTGATGGCAAACCCGCATTGGTTTACCACCTGATAAGTGGTTATTGACTGACCACCACAAGGCTTTGAACACCTGCCAATAGTGATTTAACTAAAATAAAACTGAGTTGAAAACTCAACCAAAATCATTGAATTAACAATGCATAGTTGGGTCCTTTGTCTAAAAACCATTTAATAAAAAAAACAGAAAGATAAAAAAATAGAAAACTGATATAAAAATAAACTATATAAAGATATATATGTATATATCAATTAATCCCACTCACCAGACTGATTGAAGTATTATAATTGGGAAGAAAGGGGAAGAATGGGAATTTGTACTACTAGAGTTTGAATGATGTGAAATTTCTCAATATTATCAAGATTAAGAGTGATAGAGTGGAAAAAATGCATTGTACTCATGTTTATCAAACAATTCTCTCACATTCTCCCATCACCTTTATACAGTTAATGTATGTGCGTACAGTTTGTTTGACCACTGTTTGGAGATGCTCAAGGTTCCAGAAAGATACAAAACTGGAGTTCCATTTGTTAAAACTTGATCAACAATCCAACATTGACCTGCTTTGTTTTTTGGATTCATGACCATTCCCAATTTTGTCTATCCAATCAGGCCATTCTCTCATTCTATTCTATTCAATTTGGATTTCATTTTACTTTTTTTGCTTGTGATGAATTTATCGTCATCTGACCTTTTTTTCTTTAAGCCCAAATTTTCAGACAGATTCATGATGTAAAATCTCAAGAAGGAAAAACTTTCAAATAGATGAAGGGGAGAATTGTAGATATTTCAAAAAGGTGGAATGACAGGTAAAAAATCAGAAAGTATTTAGGCATCAATTGTTACACCATTTACAGTTTCATCAAACATTGAAACAATAAGGTCCATTGAAGAATCTAAGGTGACCAGGTTAAACATCCAGATTGATCAATTTGGATTTTTGAAAGATCAGCTGCATCTCAAGACGCAAGAGGCAAGCTAACCTCAAAAAAATTGCCAACTCCATCACCAAAAGTATCTTGACAAGGACACTTCAACAATTTTCTCATCAAAATTGGCTATTGCTTCTGAGTTTCTACTCACAAGCCCTTCCTTAATGAGGCCCAAAAGACTCAAATCCTTGAATTTTCTTGTGCCCATCTCTTCTGGAACCTTGATGAATTGATGAGTGTAATATTTTGCTATTAATCCTGCTTTAAAGTTGTCAAGAACACTCAGAAAGTGAATTTCTGGATACTCCCCAATGAGAATTTCAATTCAACCTGTCTTGCACCCACATTCAAGAGTGGTTGAACATCAATGATGATATGGTTTTCTTTCATGGTTGAAAGCACCACTCTGATTTTTTTCATGAACAAAAAAAGATAAAATGAAAATTATTTTATTGATATATGAAGGTGCTTTGGGAACTTTGATTTCAACAATCAATCAGCAAGATCCAATCTTAACAGAAGATAGTTTTGTGGTTCATAAGAAAAAATTTGAAAACAGTGGCAAAAGTAGAAAGCACTCAAAAAAATTGGAATTGCTAGCTTAATCAACAGACCTGAACTCCATCAAGAATTTTTTTTACAGCTTCAAGAGCAATATTATTCAAAAAATGTATTAACCAACCAACCTGAATTATATTCAGAATTCCCTTAAGTGATTTTCATTTTATTTTTTTCCTATCTCCAAAAGTCTCCTATCCATTCATCTTAATCCTCAAAAAAGAAATGATGGTCCAGTTTCTTTTTTCTGGAACAATGAAACCAAAAGGACAATTTACCCCATTTGGAGGCTTTATATTATTATTATTATTTTATTGTTTTGGGGGGGCTTCGGGTTTTTCACGCCCCCAAACCTGGAAATCATGCCGTTTGGACGTCCCCACAACTTCCCCCAACGTCCCAAAAGCACATGTTAAACCTGGAAAAAACATGTTTTTTGGGGTTCATCAAAAAAAATACTAGTGGATAGAAGGGCATCTCAAACCCCTGTAGAATAAATCTGAAGAATTTTGGCTATTTTTAAAGCCTTCAAAATTGCCTTCAAAAAACTGAAAAAAAAACTCCACATCTCAAATCTTTTCAAATTTTTAATCTTTTTTCTTTGATTATTTTGAAAAATTTCAAGGTACCAAAGGTTTTTGAATATTTCAAGCCATTCAATTATAATTTTTCCAGAATTTTAGTACTTCACTTTCCCGCCAGAAAATGGGATTTACATAAAAAATGAGACATTTTTTTGATTTCTTTTTTTTATTTTTCCATGAGATTTTCAACATTTTGAGTTTTCAGTATTTTAGTGGGCATTGTGAAGGGCCCAAAAAATTATTTAGGGATTTTTAGGATCAATTATTCACCCCAAAAAAATTGATGCATCTACAAAAATAATGAGAAGTGTCTGTTTTGGGGTCTGTTTTGAAGCAATTTCTGATACTATTTTAATTCTTTTTAGGTCGTAACAGAATTTAATGTTTTAAAATTCACTTCAAATGAAACACAAATATATTTTTTTTCATATTTTTTGGTCCTTTCTTTGGCCCTCAAATGTCTAACCTCAAAATACCATGTCAAAACCTCTTTCTGGGGTAGGTCTGCATTTTTGGGCTCTTCTATATGAATAATCCAATATTTGATATGATTTTGAATGATTTGCTGCATCCTCCTCACCTCTTGGGGCGGTCCAATCCTCCCCTCAACCACAAAATCACCTGTAAAAATCCAGAGTTCACTTCACATCACACCAATCATCACCACCATCACCAATCATCACAACTCAACACCAATCAACCAATCACACATCTCAACTCAATGAAACTCAACCAATCCAATGCAAAACTCTACCCCCACTAAATCAACCCCCCTCAATCCAAAAACTCAATCAAAAACCCAAAAATCAAGTCTTCATAAAAAAATCTCAAAATCAAAATCCCAAACAAGAAATTTCTGAACAACACATCAACCCACTTTTACTATCTGCCTCTGCTGCTTCTTCTTCTGCTCTGCTATCTTCCTCCGCTGCTTCTCCCTCTACTTCTTCAAATTATTTATATCACCCCCATGATTCCACCCCTTTGGCTCCTCCACCTGAATTATCATATAATTTAAAGGGGGAACTTGTAGATGCAGTTCAAGAGTGGGCTAAATCCCATGGATATGCCATTTCCACCAAAGTCTCCGATACTAAGAATCAAAGATATAATTACCAATGTGGCAAATCTGGGGAATATAAACCCAATTTGGATAACAAAAGACTTTCATCAACTAGAAAAACAAAATTTCCCTTCAAATTCTCTGGAAGCTTTTACAAGAGGTATGGTCTTAGGGAAATTAAAATCCAATTCCCTGATCACAATCATTCACCATCAACTGATCCATCCACCCATCCAGTTCATAAGAGGATTCAGGGTGATCAAGAGGATATTTTCAATTCTTGAACCAAAGCTGGGGTTCCTCCACTGAAAATTCTTAATTCCTTAATGCAGTCCTCAAGTTCTCCTTTTCAAACAACCCTTAGTACCATGAAATACAAAAGATAAAAAATTAAAAAAGAAAAACTGGAAGGTAAATCACTCATAGAAACTTTAATAATGGAATTAAGAAACTTTTCTTTTAAATATGAAATCAATAATGAAAATGGTTGTATTAGTTCTTCATTCATTTCTCACCAAGATTCTATCAAATTAATCAAAATCTTTCCATCAGTATTAATGATGAACTGTACCTATAAAACTAACAAATTTTCCATGCCTATTCTTCACATTTTTGGGGTCAACAGTTTTGCTGGAACATTCTCTCTTGGTTTCTGTTTCCTCTCCCAAGAAAGAAACTAGACCAGCTATACATGGGCTCTCAATAAAATTCATAAATTATTAGAACATGAAGAACCCAAAGTCATTGTGACTGACAAAGAGAAAGCCCTGATTCATTCCATTGAAACTGTATTTCCCAACTCTCATCATTTACTCTATGTCTGGCATATCTTCAAAAAAATTCAAACACATTGTAGTAAAAACTTTAAATCTGATGAAGAATGGATGATATTCAGAAAACCCTGCCATATTCTGGTCAAATCCAAATATGAAAATTCTTAGGAAGATAATTTTACCAAACTAAATGTAGTTTGGAATCCCCCTACTTCTGACTACCTTCTTGAAGACTGGCTTCCTCTAAAAATAGAATTTGTTTCATGTGCTTCAAAAAAGCTCCTGCATTTTTGAAATACCAAAGCATCTAGGATAGAATCACTCCACTCTTATGTCAAACAATCTATCACAACTTCTTCTGGTTTTTTTTCTGATTTAGTTCACCAAATATATCATTCATTTTCAATTCAACTACATGAAACTGCCATTTAAACTTCTCAGAACTACTTCAAGAACTTGATTGTTCTCCCATATTGTCTTGAAAATATCTCAGGAAAAATAAGCCACTATGCTCTCAGGATTGTGCATGCCTTTCACATTTCAGCCAAAAAATCAGCCACCTGTTCTGATTTTGATTATTCTTCTTTCATGGTAATTCCTTGTGTACACCAATTGAAGATGGCCAATCTCAAGAAGCAAAAATTTTTGCATGATGATTTTTGTTCCCAAAGGTATTTCAAACCTCCTATTGCAGTATGGTTTCTTTTCTTGGAGAAAAAAAAATTCCAACATTGATTTCTGAAGTTTTTTCTTTTATTTTAGATTTATTCATAGCTTGCTGAGAAGGGTTCATGCCAACCTCCTCAATCATCTCATAAATCACCTTCCCAATCAACAAACATACACTTATTTCAGAATGAACTCTTTGAAGAATTCCTTAAATTGCGCCCAGGAGAACAAAATTTTTACCTTGGAGAAATGATTAAACTGTTAAAAGGGAATTATCAAGTGAATCCCATTCAAGAACCCCTATCAGAGGAAGAAAGGAAAATTTGTGGAAGACCCAAAGGATCCCCCAATAAAAGCAAAATATTTTCTCAGCATTCATCTTAGAGGGATCCATCTGGGTTTGAATATGTTGAAGTACCTAAGAGAAGAGGAATACCAATGAAGCACCAAGTGGTTAATTCAATGGTTACTTTATTCTTTTTGTGGTTTTTTTATCCCTTTCTGTTTAATTGATCTTAACAGCATATGGTTGGAAATTGGTTTTCTCTAATTTCAGACTCTGAGGAAAAGGAAAGTGAAGTAATACCATCAAAAGGCCAAGGGAAAAAAGAAACAGGAATCAGAGGAAGAGGTGATTCTTTTTTCTTTTTTTTTTAATTAGGCTAACTTTTCATTTTGAGCAGGATGAGTTTATAAAAGAAGAGGAATTGAGTGGAGAAGAACTCAAATATCTTCAATAATTGGATATAATAAAGACAGATATTAGTCTTCTTTTTGGTTTGGGGCATCAGGATTTTTTTTCTAGTTTCCATTGATTTTCATATTTTCATTTTTCACTCAGAGGTCAGGAACCATCATCAATAAGAGGGTTGTTTCACAGAATTTGAGTCCTGGGACTTTGAAGAGGATCAAGAGAAGAAAACAACAATATGAATATGAAGATGCTTATAGGCCTCCAGGGAATCCAATCTTTTCTCCCACAGCTACAGCCTCTGAAAATTAAAAGGTGAATAAATCTCTGAATTAATCTTGCTTTATGGTTCATTTATTAATCCCTAATTTTTTGGGATGAAGGTTGCAACATTGTCTTTTTCATCTTCTGATAATTTTGAATTGGTGGCTATTTATCAAGTCAGTATAATTTCTTGTTTTCATTTCATCTTAAATAATCCTCATCTTTTTTCCTTAGTTTCAATAAAAAAATTTCATTTTCCCAATCACAGCCATACCACAAATTTCACATGTTCAAGATGTGATGGGTGATAGTAACTGTGGGTTCAGATCAGTAGCAGTCAATTTGGTCTGTAAATCTGAGGATTAGAGCTCAATACTTCAGGAAATGATCAAGGAAATGGAATAAAACTCTATCTTCAAGGATGAAAAATTCATGGATCAAGTCTGGGATGAAAATTTGACAAAGCAAGAAAAAATCTCAACCAAACTTCTGGAACTGACCCTAAAAGTTACTGGATGAATTTCCCTTGCTATGGTTTCCTGCTTGCAGATACATAAAATAGGCCAGTGGTACTTTTATCTAAGTTGATGCCATAAACTTATTTTCCCCTCAATTCTCCTCCAACTGCCGATTCTCAAACATCTCCCATATTTTTAATTATTTTGGAAGATTTTCAGCACATAGTTTCTTTCCACTATTATTCCTGAAATGTGGCCAGCTCCCTAATTAGATCCCCTTTGGAAGGCTTTTGCTAGCAAGGAATCAAAAAAATGGGAAGATTTGATTCATAATAACTTGGAACTTGGTTTGAAGATTTTTTTCCTGGTAGTAAAAATAATAAAGTAGTAAAAATTGATCTTGATTGAATCATTTGTCTGGTTTTTTTATCAATTTTTCATATTTTTTTCACTCATTGATTTAGAGAAAAAAACACCACTTTTTTGTTTTCAATTATGAATTCTTTGGGAAACAATAAGCTACAAAAAATACCGGGATAATTTTTTTGGGCCTGTTTTGATTCTCACTAAAATAATGCAAACTGAAAATTTGGAAAATCTCATGAAAAATAACAAAAAAAATAATTGAAAATAATATCTCATTTAATTATATGTAAATCCCATTTTATGGTGGGAAAGTTAAGTACTGAAATTCTGGAAAAACTATAAGTAATGGCCTGCCATATTTGAAAACTTTTTATCTCTTCAGATTTCTCAAAAGAATCAAAGAAAAAAAATTAAAAATGTGAAAAAATTTGAGATGTGGAGCTTTTTTTTTAGTTTTTTGAGGGCAATTTTGAAGGCCTTAAAAATTTCCAAAATCCGTCAGATTTATTCTACAGGGGTTTTAGATGCCGACCTATCCCCTAGTTTCTTTTTTTTTTTTTGACAACCCCCAAAAACCATGTTTTTTCCAGGTTTACCATGTGTGTTGGGGACGTTGGGGGAAATTGTGGGGACATCCAAACTGCATTATTTCCAGTTTTGGGGGAGTGAAAAACCCAACACCCTTTTTTTTAAAAAAAAAGTCTGTCATATTGATTTATAAGATTAACTACAGCGCATGATTAACAGACATGAAATTGTACAAGCACCCAATCTGTTCTTCTATTTCTTTTTTCTGTTGGGCAAATGGCAAACCAAAACAAGTAAACATATAAAGAAATCAATAAGCGGGGTTACTTTTTTCCACCAACTGTACATACAGTGGGTAGACAATTATAATGGGACTGATTGACCTGAAATGGTCTTCTTATTTTCAGGAATGTTTTTTTCAAGCTAAATCCATTGTTGAAAAAAAGAGCATTTATTTACTTTTATTCATGGTATGAGATATTTCAGCATCTTCACTTTAATCATACAACAATTGAAATTTTGTAAAATATCAAATTATGATTTTTTTTAAAGAAAAAATAAAATAAAGTAAAGTAAATGAAACTTAAAAGCACAAAGCTCTCAAAAAACATGCTGGAGGGAAAAAAAAATGAAAAAAAATTCTGCACTGTTAATATATTTTCTTCTTTATGAGGGTGTGATTGAGGATCAAAAGGAATTATTTTGACAAAAGAAACATAAATATTGATAGTTTCTGAATAATAATTCAAACCAATCTCAATTGATGTTGACTTTTCAGTTCCTTGGTAAGATGGTGATGATGATTTTGAGATAGGTAGGTTGAAATCCATGTAAACTGTTAAAAAAAATTCATTAAAGCTCTTTATGCATCTGATCATCATATTTTTCAAGTCTTCTACTTTATTTTAGCTTTGAGGTGCCTTGAGCTGCTTGAGGTTATGTTAGCCTGAGGCTAAACTTGAGTTTTGCTTATTTAAATATCTCTAAAACTGATTCCAAGCATTGAAGATTATACCATCCTTGGTTGGTTTGATCATATTTATCTTCTGAAAAAATCCATTTACCAAATATTACTAGATATCAAGCCTGTAACCCATGAGTCAGGATCAAAGATCAAGAGTAAGATACCAAATAAATTACTTACTAGTTTTTTTTTTTGAATTGATTGATTATTCAAATGCTGATATTGAAAACTCCAAGACAGCATCAATGTCCCAATTGGTCAACTGGAGTGGGAGCCAGAAGCTGAGATGTTCAAAAACAGAAAAAATGCACCCTGGGCTCCATCTACATCATTCAAAGTACCCAGGTGTGGCTGCTTTGCCAAACAGTCCAAAACCTTTGGAAAGCCACTTTACAGTGGATGGAAAAAAATTGTGAGACTGATTCTTAAAGCACCCACACCCACAAGCTCCATATTGAACCAGGATCATTGCACAAATTTTGATTTCAAATATTTTTGGTAATCTTCCCCTTGACCACATTTCCGTTAAACTGATGCCTTTGGTAAGTCATTTTCTCTTTCATTTCTTTTTTCAACATGAAAGAGAAAATGACTTACCAAAGGCATTTCCACCGTGTGGCATGCCACACGGTGGAATCCAAGACATATACAACCCCCCATGGCTCAAAGAGTTGCGCCACCAACCCAGCCTGGTCCGCCGGCATGTTGGATTCCACACAACTAAATTTGAGCTTTGTGGAGTTTTACACGGCTCAAATGCAGTTGTGTGGCATCCCACACGCCACCAGACTGCGGTGAGCCAAAAAAAATGGAATGAAAGGTCACTAACATAACCCATGAATCAAATAAACCTTCCAAAAAACAGGAATCAACCAAAAAATCAAAGAAAGCAAAAAATGTTGATTTTTTGGTTAAAAAAAACAAAAATAAATAAAATAAATAAAAAACAAAAAAACTGGGACTAACCAATGGACTAGCCCTAAAGTAAAAAGGCTTCAAAAACACAAGAAAAAAAATAAATAAATAAATAAAAAAAATACTGGAACTATCCAATGGACTAGCCCTAAATTAACAAGACCCAAAAAAACACAAGTAACTGGACTAGCCCTAAACTAAAAACACCAAAAAAAAGACAAGTAACTTGGCAAGCCCTAAATTAAAAACACCAAAAAAAAGACAAGTAACTTGACAAGCCTTAAAGTAAAAACACCAAAAAAAGACAAGTAACAGGACAAGCCCTAAAGTAAAAACACCAAAAAAAATTCAAGTAACTTGACAAGCCCTAAAGTAAGTTCAACTTGACAAGCCCTAAAGTAAAAGGGCCAAAAAAATGAAAGAAGTCTTTTGACCAGCCCTAAAGTAAAAGTGCCAAAGAAAATACAAGTCTTTTGACCAGCCCTAAAGTAAAAACCCCAAAAAAAACAAGTTCAACTTGTGTTAAGCTGATCCCATCCCAAGCTTAACATAAGTTAAGCTTGTGATTGAATCAGCCCAAAACAAGTTGAACTGACTCACCATTAAACTCCCATTCAAAACACTCAATATAATGATGTTAACTCAAAACACTCAACATGATGATGTTCAAAATGTGTGTCAGCCTCCTGGATGCCACAACCCTTGCTATCCTTTAGCTACCAGAGGTGATAGAATAAATAATAAATATATTATTTAATAAATGCAGTAAAAATCCCCAAAATATTTGGATAAAGCTAATTGAAAGGTTAATTGGTTTGGATATAGTTTATTGTTATAAATCAATATAGATAAATTGATTATTAAATATTTTATAGAGGGGCCAAAATTATATTGGGGATCTTTAACACCTCTCTTCAGGGAATTCAGCATGAAAACACATGGGCCTGGTTACTTTGGGTGCTTTAGTTTAAAGGATATTTTTCCCAAAGATAATATGTATATAAAATACACGGTGGAGTGGCAGGGCTTTGTAACCAAGCTGCCACTATGGAGAAAGGATAATAAGACTCACTGGTATATTATTTAATCCTAAGGGTATCTTTTTGGGACTTTTACTGATGGGTTAAACCTGTATACTGGGGTTATAAGGTTGTTCAGCAGTTTAAATTGATAAAAAGAGGGTTGAGGATGGATATTATTAATCAGACTAAAGCCATAAATCACTTACTTACCTCTTATAATTATTTGATTACCTTGGAACGGTGTCTGGGTATAAATATAACTGGGTCTCTGGGTATCAATATCTTCTAAAGAGCTTTTCATTTATACCTTTGGAGTCCCAATATTGTCCTTCTAAGGGATACAGGGTCTCAAAGGGACAGACACTGAGGCTAGCAGGGTAGCTAGTGGTAGCCTGTCACATTTTCTTGGTGCTGTAACACAGGTAGCATCTAATTCCACAGGGTATGGGAATTATTCTACTTTATAATTTATGTTTGTACTTGTGAATAACACTAATCTGTCCTTTTTATTCATTATTTAATTAATTATCCTTATTAAATGTTCCCAGTAAGTTAATGATTATTTTAAAAGACATTCCTACAGATATTCTGATGTCAGGTGAGTTCTCATTATGTATTAAATATTTGGAGTAAAGTCATGATGTTGATTTTACTCCTTATTTTTGAAATTCAGTTGATTTACTAAAATAATTACTTAAAAATGTAAGTCATGGGTATTCATGTAATATTTTTACATCATAAGTTTTCTTAGTATGTCAAAACAATTTTGATGTCTGGAAATTCTCATAATAGTATATCAAAGTATTTTAACATACTTTTAGAAGTATTCATTATCTTATTTTCAAAATTTTGGGTACCTTGAATTATATTTAATAAAAAATACGTATAAAGGTTATTTAAGTATTTTATATAATTTTATGTAATTTTAGACAATCTAATATCCACGGGAACATTTATTACATATGTAGAATGTTCCTGTGTAGGTTGTAGCATGTTTAGGCGGTACCTAGGTTTCTCAGGCGGCCTGTCACTTTGTCAACCTTTAGTGCCGCAGCTGCGTACTTGTCAGAGGCCTGGGGCTGCGTACACAACTTTGACAGAGTGACAGAGCTGTAGCTCAGCCTTGCGCGGGTGCATTGTCTTCTGTGGCTGCATGCAGGAATTGTGACAGAACACATTTCCGTCTGTAACTCCTAAAATATACACAACACCTCAATTCTGACTGAATTTTTGGTGCAAAACCCATACGTGACAATACATGTGAAATTTTTAATTGGCCGAAAATTTCAATAGTGGTGTTGTGGTATTTTGGTCTTTCTTTCCTTAATTGTTTAAAAATATAAGGAGTTGGATTTCAAGGGTGGGGTCAGTGAGTGACCCTACCTAATTTGGTGTGGAAAATCCATTTTTTCAATAATATTTATGGTTTTCTTACTCCTTCTTAGTTTAATTTTTTTATTATTATTTCCATGTTATTTCTATTACTTTTGCAGCTTGCTCTGCAATAGTAGCAAGCTGACAATGTGATAACCCATTCTATTAATAGAATTTGTTAGCTGCATTATAATTACAATTTATATGAAACCCAATGATGAAATGAAGTCAAAGTCTATCATCTTTATAATCTAGAATACATTTTCAGTTGATCTTCGAGATGATCAACCCAACCAGAGGCTTTTTTTGAAATCAAGGAACATGTTTTTGCTACAATGGGAGGGATTGGAATCATTTATCCCTCAATTACTAATAGAACCCATTGGTTATTGTTTACAAAGGAAATTAAAATGGGATCTGATTGATCATTGAAACCATTTTTCATTGGAGTATAAGTATCACATGACTCCAATGAAATGAAACGTATAGGTCTGGAATATGTGTCTGCTTTGATTTGACCCATATCTAATTTAGAAAGCCATTTTGAGGTGGGAATCTTTTCATTGATGTCTTCAAAATCAAGTCTTTGTTTGATCTTTTCAACCTTGTTTGCACCACCAAGCATCTTAATGTAGCATGCTTTATGTTTCTCTAATGCTTCAATCATTTACTTCCTAACTTTAAACCAACCATGTTCTTCATAACCAAGAGATTTAGCAATGACTCTAAATCCACAATTGCCATCTCCAATTGGATCCCAAACCTCACCCAAGAACTTATGGAATTTGTTGGGTATTTGATTGAGGTATTTCACGTTCAGTTCCTATCATGCAAAATAAATTAGTATTCATTTCTTCAATCAGATCAATTAAATGAATACTCACCAAAGATGAGCTTCTGGTTGAGCTTTTCTGCACGTTCTCTTCCTCTGAAGAGGATTCTGATTCAAAATTAAGTGATCCCAATTCACTTTTAGTCTCTTCCTCTGAACTATGAAATTCAGATTCAGATTCTGCCAACTTTGACTAACAATTCATTATTAGTTAGTAACTAAGTTCATTAAAACAAAAAGATGAACATATCCCAAAAGAAAAGACTTACAATCTTTTGTTTTTTCTTTTTTGGAGCCTTTCTAGTCCTTTTTTCCCCCTTTAGTTGTTTTTCAACATTCTCAGACCAAGATGGTTCTTGCCGCTATAGAGACTCCTGTGGGATTATATAAATAATTTATCAAATAGCTTTCTGGAAGTCCTTGAAGAGGAATTTAGTATTACTTATACTCCTTTGGAGTATTAGTATATACTAAGAGTGGTTTTGAATTGCCTGCCCTTCTATTACTATAGTAAGTCTGCACAATAATTTATTTCAATTATTGGCTGGTTTCTTTGAGACTTAATATAGGTCTCAGATCAGACCTAGATTAGTCATTAATTGTTATTGGTAGGGTTTTATTGAAGAATAGACCAGGTATATTGGGTTATTTCGTTATTTATTGGTCAGATATATTTGATATTAACCAATATCCCAATATTAAAGGGTTCAAGGGTTTATCAAAGGTATGGTTCAGGAGAGGACCCAAGGACGGTTTTACCCACAGGGGGCTGGGTAGAGGGAAAGGTTGGTAGTTTCTTTTTGTTGTGCTCCCTTTCTTTATAAGGGTTATTTTTATGATTGAAGGGTGGTTCCTTTTTAATTTGGTGCTGAATATTTAGGTCACAGAAGAACTCTTATTCAAGGCACATAATGGGGTGGTTTCAATGGTTTGTGATGAGGTTATAAAATTGGGTTTAGATTTCTTTTTTTTATTGGTACACTGATTAGATCTCTCTTTTTTTTTATCTGGGAAGGACAACAGATTGTTGGGTGGGTTTTTTTTTCAGTGAGGAGAGGTAGGTTGGGATGGTGGTGATAAAACCCAGATAGAGAAGAGGGGCCCTCCTTAAATAGAAAAATCTTGCCTTCAGGGGTGCTCAGGGCTGCCCCTGAGGTTCTCCCTTTCCTGGTGGGGAACAGTGGGATATTGTTACATGAGGCATTTCTGCTGGTTGGAAAAATGTTGTACAGTTGGTTTCATGCATGCACAGCCCTGCATAAACTGCTGTGAAGTGCAGATACAATATATTCCTGTGAAGTACTGGTGGTTGTTTTGGTGCTACTTGATTCTTCCTACATTAGTTGCTGTGCATTCACTGGTGGTTTTTTTGATTACACATGGTCCAGACTGCCTGCATATATCCTGGGTAGTCCTGTGGTTACTTTTACTGATGGTTTGTTTTGTTACACAAGTTTCATACTGCCTGCATACATTGCTGGGCAGTCCTGTGGTGACTTTTACTGGTGGTTGTTTGGTTATGCCTGGTCCAGACTGCCTGCATATATTTCTGGGTAGTCTTGTGGTGACTTTTACTGGTGGTTTTTTTGGTTACACATGGTCCAGACTGCCTGAATATATTTCTGGGTAGTCCTTTGGTGACTTTTACTGGTGGTTGTTCGGTTACACATGGTCCAGACTGCCTGCATGTATTGCTGGGTAGTCCTGGGGTCACTTGTACTGGTGGTTGTTTTGGTGCTATCTGCTATTGGCTGCATATATATATTAAGTATGTATATTTGTTGGATGACCACTTTTTAATTGATTGCTTGTATGTTTTTTTTGGGTGTTGTAGTGAGATGTTAATGGTATGTGTTTGGGGGTTCAAATTATAACCATATGGCCTTTCATTGGTTTGTGATACCTGGGTGTGATATGAGCTGTCCACAATTGATTTCTTCTGTATCTTCTAAACCATGAGAGATAGAAGGATTATTTGACTGGGTGACTATGGGTTATTGTTGGGGTAGAATCCATTTTTGAGGTTATATTTATGATTGGGATTATATTTATACTATAGAATTGATTCTGATGGCTACAGGTAAGGTTTGTTGGGCTTTATCTTCTAATCCATGAGAGATAGAGGGGTAGTTTGACTGGGTAAATATAGTTTATTTGTGATTTAGAATCCTTTTCTGAGTTTAATTTGAGGGTTTTAGATGTTGTAACACTAGAAAATTGAGTCTGATGGCTAAAGGACAGATTTGGACTACCACACTGCATATCTTTCAATTTTGGCCTGCCCCTACTTGATCATAAGACTTTAGGTTCAAGTCTTGGCTTTGATTGATATTTTTTAATCTTCTGAATGATATACTTCAATGGGCCGCTTTGCTCATGATCTGGAGATTGCAAGATCATTTCATTCACTTTTTCACATAACTTAGGAATGCTTAGCATTTCATCTACATTGCACTTGAAAAATTAAAAAGGATCAACCATTAGTGAATTAGGAATCATTAATCAAAAAGCATTAATCACATAGTGATTTAAACAATCAAAATTAAGCCAAATTACAGAACTAGAACTGCAAGGGTCATAGTCCAACCTTCACAGAGGATGAACATCTTTGGGTACCACAGATCCTCTGAATGCTAGATGGTCACCTATTTGGTGGGAACAGGGCAAACCCATAGTCTTGGAATATGACTGAGTGCACACTTTGCCGTCATTTTCACGTTTGAATTTCTCAAATTGTTCCCTAATAAGATGAATTGCCTCTAAAGACAATTTGTAACCCAATTGTAACAGTTCAGGTTGAAGAACTGTCCCTAACTTAATTTGAGAGGTATAAAGTGACCCATGAACCAATTTAATTTGATTCAAAATTTTTCTGTCAAGGCTTTTACAAACATCCAACAGTTTTCTCAAAGAGTTTGCAAGGAATTGTTTGAGAGTTGCATGGGCCCCTTCAACCCAAGATGTTTTTTTGTTTCCAAAATCTGGGTTTATACAAGTCCACGCTTTTACAAACATCTCTTTGATAGGGAAAATTTTATTTTCCATGTACTTGAGCACATCCTCATAGTTGTTCAAGAAAAACTATACAAGTCAAAATTTCAGAACACAAAACTAGGAAGAATAAGAAGAAGTGATTTGTACCTACTCTGAGTTCCGCATCATTGACCTCTGCCTCCTCCTTGGTCATTGAGGCCCCATACTTTTCCCACAGATTCATAAAGCTTTTCCATCCTTCAACATCATTAACAAAGAAAACTTTACAGTTTGCTTGTATGTTTTTATACAAGTGCCAAGTGCAACATTGTCTTGATGACTCAGGGAAACTAGATTCAATAGCACAAATCAGAGCTTTTTCATGGTCTTTCACAAAGACTTTTGGAAGTCTCTCAGGATCATAAGCCAACTCCTTTAATGCATTTACAGAACAACTGTAGAACTCAAACGTTTCTTTTGTTATAAAAACAATAAATTTTGTGAAAGTTTTCCAATAGGCTCTCATTTCTACAACATGCAATAGTGGGGTTTGTAAAAATAAAAAGATCTTGGGCTCTGGTTGAATTGAAGATAAAGAGAAATGAATGAAAGGAGCTTTATAACGTCAAGCGTAACGGACCTGAGGACAGGAGGAAAAGGACACTCCAGTTGATGTTGTGATTAAACAGATGATGAATTCCACTTGAGAGCACCATGGTTTATATAGACTAAATACATTATTGGCCAACAAGTGGTTGAGTACAAAATGAATAAGGCAAAATTAGCATAAGCAGTTTAAGTGACATGGTAAGTGAAATGTTATGCTTGGACAGTCTGACAATCACTACTGAGAACACAGCCTAGCTATATTTGAGCCATTATTTTAATACTTCAATGACAACAATAATATAAATCAAATCAATGCAATCAATGATACTTTGAACTCCAGTGGAAGTCACATATATATAAACTCAAATTCTAACAGGGTTTTCTACTTATTTTTCTTATAAGTACAATCCAAAATAGCAATATGATGGAATTTTTTTGAAAGCTTTGATGCCTCAGGATGTGCTAAGTACAGGGCCTCCAAGTGACCCTCTCCACTGAAATTTGACTGTTGAATCCAATTTGTGTCTTCAAGCTGTTCATAGAGTACCTCCATAACACTTTTAACCTTTAGTTCTGCAAGTGTTACCTTCCACTTAGTGTTATAGATTGTTTGATCATCAACATAATCCTGCCCATCAATCTTGCTCTATTTTCTATTAAGTTTTAATGTATTGAGCCCATCTTTCAGGCCTTCCTTAAGTATATCCAAGGCTTTCCCAGAGATTCTCCTCAGTTGAGGATGCACAGAGGTATTTTCAGATGGTTGATGGTTATGTTGTGTTTCTTCATAGGAGATTCCCCACAAGGGGTCTGCCTTTGTGCAACTTGTTATAATTATGGCCAGCAATTAGCTTAGGCAAATGAGCATTATTTAAAGCAAAAGAAATGCTGGACACCTTGTGTCAATAATTGCTGATGGGCTCTCACAATGGGGCAATATGTTGGATGATATTGGTGATGAATTCAATTGGATGATGAATGGATGATGGCAAACAGCAGGGAGAAGAGCTCCTTAAGTACAAAATATTGGCCTCTTGTGAGCACATGATACAACAAGCCAAAAGGCAAATTTTTTGCCCCAAAAGAACTCTACAGGCTCTACAGGCCTTGTTACTTGGTTTGGACTACATCAGCCTGCATGGCGTCAGTCCCTGTACCCTTACAACCAGCCTATTCCAGTCCTTTCTGGTGTTTCCACTGTTACAGGGCTGAACCAGCCCCTTTGCTGTTCAATCCCTGGTTGGTTGTCACCTCACAGGCTTTCTGGTTGCCTCATGCAACCAGCCCCTGGCCATACAAGTGGCCAGGTGGGACCCAGGACACACCTGGGTCCGGTCTCATACTCACATGGGGGGGGTGACCAGCGGACATGCTGTCCCCCCCCCCTCCTTCTCACAGATCCCTGGAGGGGGAGGTCAAATCCCCCTATCAGGGGCCCTGGGGGTCAATACCCCCAGGGCGTTGGCAAGATAAGGTGGGCTGGGGGGTGGTCAAATACCCTCCAGCCCGTTGCTCCTCCCCCTTGGTAAAGGGGGGGGGGAGAGCGCCCCTTCATTGCCCTTTGCTTTGATGGTGGAGGGGTGTTCAGGTCCCCCCCCACCGCTGGTTGCTTTGTTGCGGCCAGCCACCTTGTCATTCTCCTGGGTGGGAGGGTGATGAAATCCCCCCCACCCTGACCGGTCGCACCTTGCGACCAGTTGCTGGCTGGTTCAACCCAGCCAGCCTTCCCCTTCCCCCTTGCAATGGCAAGCAAAGGGAGGGAGAGGAGCCAAGGCCATCGGCCCCAGCCCCACGGCTTCAACAGCCAGCCGCCATCCCCCGCGGCAGCCGTGCTGCCCCCTGTGATGGCCCCACGCGGGCCTTTGGGCCCCGTAAACGGGCCGTAGGCAAAAGCAGCAGCCCCAAGAGGGCCGCAACATGGGCGGCAGCCCCAACCGGGCTGCAACACAGGCGGCAGCCCCAACCAGGCGGCAGCCCCAAGCCCAAAAACTAAGCAAACCATACTTTGGCGGGCCAGCATGTCTGGCCAAGTATGTCCAAAATAAACCTTGGGCCCAATTATGCCCATAAAAGCCCATCTGGCTGTATTTGCCCATATACCCCACCAGGCCTGTTAGGGCCCGTGTACCAATAGGCCTGTTTCACGCGTTTTGGGGCCAGTTTCCCCAAATCCATGACATCCACACAGGCCCGTATGGTCCATGTGTGTGTCCAATGGGGCCACATAGGCCCACATGTGCATCCCATTTGGATTACACTTATATGTAGCACACGCGTTGGTGCATACGTATTTTAACACACCCCCTTAATCCAAAAGGGGTGACATTTGCATGTTAGTCACAAAGCCTTGATGCTTGTTCCTATCTAAAGCCTTAGTCAAGATATCTGCAATCATTGCTCCAGTAGGCATGTACCTCAACACAATCTCCTTGCAGTTAATGCATTGCGGATATAGTTATAGTGAACATCAATATGTTTCATTCTTGAATGGAACACTTGTTTTTGCGCCAACGCAATGGCACTCTGGTTATCAGAATAAAACAACGCAAACCCTTGTGGCTTATGTGTATCCTCTAAGACTTATCTCAACCATTTTTCTTCCTGTGAAGCTGCTAAGTAAGCTCTATACTCAGCCTCTGTTGGTGAAAGACTTATTGCATGTTATAATTATGGCCAGCAATTAGCTTAGGCAAATGAGAATTATTTAAAGCAAAAGAAATGCTGGACACCATGTGTCAATAATTGCTTAATGGGCTCTCACAATGGGGCAACAGGTTGGATGATATCTTTGATGAATTTGATTGGATGATGAATGGATGGATGGAAAACAGCAGGCAGAAGAGCTCCTTAAGTACAAAAGATTGGCCTCTTGTGAGCACATGATACAACAAGCCAAAAGGCAAATTTTCCGCCCCAAAAGATCTCTACAGGCTCTACAGGCCTTGTTACTTGGTTTGGGCTACATCAGCCCACATGGAATCAGTCCCTGAAACTTTTCAACCAGCCCATTCCGGTCCATTCTGGTGTTTCCACCCTTATGGGGCTGAACCAGCCCCTGTGCTGTTCAATCCCTGGGCCGGTTGTCTGTTACAACCAGTCCTATTGACTCACACACTGGCTGGTTGCCTCATGCAACCAGCCCCTGGCCATACAAATGGCCAGGTGGTACCCATGACACACCTGGGTCCGGTCTCAGACTCACATGGGGGGGGGGGGGGGGTGACCAGCGGACATGCTGTCCCCCCCCCCCCCCCTCTTTCTCTCCAATCCCTGGAGGGGGTGGTCAATTCCCCCTACCAGGGGCCCCAGGGGTCAATACCCCTAGGGTGTTGTCAATGGAAGTGGGCTGGAGGGTGGTCAAATCCCCTCAGCCCCATTGCTCCTCCCCCTTGGTAAAGGGGGGGGGGGGAAAGCGCCCCTGGTCTCTGCTTTGCTTCAATGATGGAGGGGTGATCAGATCCCCCTCACCACCGGTTTCTCTCCTTGTTGCAGGCCTCATCATGCTTTGGGCAAGGGGGTGATGAAATCCCCCCTGCCCTGACCGACCGCCTTGTTGTGGTTGGTGGCTGGCTGGTTCAACCAAGCCAGCCACCCCCTCCCCCTCGCAATGGCAGGCAAGGGGAGGGGGAGGGAGCCGGGGTCGCTGGCCCTCGTTCCCGCGGCGGTGACCGTTCTTCGCAACTGGCTGGGCCCGCGCAGCGTTGCACCACACGGGATCCCTCGGCCGCCGCAACAGCCCCACGTGGGCCAAATCAAGGAATACAAGCGGCCCCAAGCGGGCCACGGGCATGGGCTGAAACACAGGAAGCGGCCCCAATGGGCTGCCCCAAGCCCAAAAACTGAGACAAACGCACTTTGGAAGGCCAGCCTGTCTGGCAAAGTAGGTCCAAAATAAAACTTGGGCCCAATTATGCCCATACAAGCCCATCTGGCTGTATTTGCCCATATCCCCCACCGGGCCCATTAGGGCCCTTGTACCAATGAGCCTGTTTCACGCATTTTGAGGCCAGTTTCCACAAATCAGTGACATCCACACAGGCCTGTATGGTCCGTGTGAGTGTCCAATGGGCCAGAGAGGCCCATATGTTCATCCCATTTGGATTACACTTATACGTAGCACACACGTAAGTGCATACATATTTTAACATTGCTGACACCTTCTTGGACATCCATGACACCAGATTATTACCTAAGAAGAATACAAAACTACTTGTTGATTCCCTAGTGTTACCATCTGCCCAACTTGTATTGGAATAACCAACCAAATCAAAGTTTGCTGACTTTGTAAACAACAGTCCCAGACTGTGTGTTCCTTTAAGATACCTCATAACTCTCTTAAACGCTGACCAATGCCTCATGCTTGGCTTGTCTAAGTGTTGCAACAAGACACCAATTGCAAAAGCAATATTGGGCCTTGTACACTGCCCCAAATAATTAAGCAATCCAATATCTGACCTGTAGTCGTTCCCAGATTGAACAAACTCCAGATACTCCTCATCTGTAGACTTCTCTAAACAAATGTTTGACTGCATGGGAGTACCAAACTCCTTTGCATCTTCTAAGCCATATTTCTTAAGAAGATCTGCTATGTAGTGGCTCTGGTCTAACTTAATACCATTCTTGCTCTTACCACCTTTCATTCCTAGCACCTGTTGCGCCAGACAAAGATCTTTTATCTTGAATTCCTTTTTGAGTGTCTCCATGACTCTCTTTTTAAAATTTCCAATGATGATAATGTCATTGACCCATACAAACAAAATTGCATCCTTTCTCACAAAACAACCCGGGTTGGCCTCAGGCATCTTGAAACCAATCTTCATCAGTTTCTCACTCATGGTATTATACCACAACCTAGCTGCTTGCCTCAATCCATAAAGGGATCTACACAGCTTGAGGACATATTACCCTATATCTGCTGAAAGAAAACTTCTAACACAGATTTTCTTCATTGTTTCTGGTTTATTCTCTACTAACCATTCACAAAAACCATCAGGGATTGACATATAAACAGTCTCCTCCTCTCCAAGTTTTGCATTCAAGTATGCTGTTACAAAATCAGCTTGTCTGATTTCTTCACCCAACTCCACTGCCAGAGCAATGATGTACCTGAAGGTGGACAGCCTTCCGGTTGGTGAGAAAGTTTCTTGGTAATCAATACCCTCTCTCTGCTTGAAGCCCTGTGCAACACATCTAGCTTTGAACCTCTTCAAAACTCCATTTGTGTCAAAATTCTTGTTTAACACCAATCTAGACCCCACAATGGTCTTTCCTTTTGGAACAGAATCCCACTTAACCACTTCAAAGACACTATTATTCTCCAGAGAATCAAATTCCTCAAAAATAGAACTCTTCCAGTTGGCTCTCTCATCAGAATTCATAGCTTGGCCAAAGCTGTTTGAGTTAACCCTGTTACCCATTTCTGAGCTCAACTCCAGGACTTCATTGAGTATACACTGTTCCTGAAATGTATCTTCCTCATATCCTGCGGCAGCATAATGGGACTTCCATTCCCTGTACCTATCAGCTGGTACTCCAACCCTACCACTCCTTCTAACTGGAGGTGGAGGCTCATCAGGTTCCAAATTAACGGACTCCCCTGAAGCAGGCACTGAACCCTCTGGTGGCACGTCTGCCATCTCTTCATCTTCTGGAACCCCATGTCCCACAGCCTTTGCTGGTGAAATAGGTGCTAATTCTATTTCTTTCTGTGACTTATTCACACCAACATCTTCACTCCTTCTCAGTGGAAAGGTACTTTCAACAAATTTTACATCCCTACTACGGATAACCTTTCTTGTCCCTGGAAAATAGATCCTATACAATGTACTTATTAAATCATAGCCTACAAGTTCCCCTGTTCTGGCTCCAGGGTCTAGTTTTCCAACCATCTTGTAATGGTGGACACTATAATACACCAAGCAACCAATTTTTCTTAGGTGTTATGTTTTGTGGTACAACTTCCAAAACTGATAATGAGGACTCTTCCCATTAACACTTACAATGTTGTGCAACAGACAGACTTTACACATCAACTAAGCCTATAAGAACTTTGGTAGACCAGATTGAGACATAATAGTTCTGACCTTGTCCAGTAAATTCCTATTCATTATCTCAACTATTCCATTATTTTGTGGAGTACTTGCAGTAGTGACTATATGAATGATACCATAATCTTTCAATAACCTCCCAAACTCTTTACTCACAAATTCACCACCTCCATTGGTAATAACCCTCTTGATCTTCTTCATTAGACCATTCTGTTTCCAGACTTTGAAGATTAAAAAAACCTCCTCTGTGGTCTGATCCTTAGATCAAATTGGTTTAACCCAAACATAATTAGTTGCAGCATCAACTAAATTGATGAAGTATCTTGCCCCACCAAGGGACTCCGTTGTTAATGGCCCTGCCAAATCAATGAAAATTCCTCTCTAGGAAAATCAGTGCGATCTCTACTCTTTGAGAAAAAATTTCTAGTCTTAGCCCCCAAGGTACAACTCTCACAGTTGCCACTTCTATTGTGAGCAACAGTGCTCAATGCTGATATTTTGAACAAGCTTGCACACAAAAGCTTGTTCCAAACCTGTCCACTAAGAAAAGTTCTCCCATTCATATCAATAACAAACCTATCTTCTTTAAGATAACAAATCTGGAAACCTTTTTTCCACAACACTCCAAGGGACACAAGGTTATAAGGCAACTCTGGTACATAGAACACTTTCTCAAAAGAAATTTTGAAACCTAAGTGATTTGCAAGAATAACTTTTCCAATTCCTTTAATCTGAATTGTTCTGCCTTTCTGACCAATATTTACAACTCCATCATAATCACTAAGATTTGAAAATAAATTTGGTTCAAAAAACATGTGATCTGTACAGCCAGAATCAATCAAAACAAGAACATCCTCCTTCAATCCTCCTAATAGGAAAGAAGCTTTATCAGTCACTGATAAGTTCTCATCTTTGAGGTTAAGATTACTCACTTCATAATCAATCAAGTCCATTTCTTGTTCCTCATCAATTTTTGCCTTTTTGTTGCGACCTTCTTCCCCAACAACCATTTCCATTGGACCATCAAATGCCACCATTGCAAAATTTTCAGTAGTGAGATTGACCTCCTTGTCATTCTCTTTGGACTTCTTCCTCTTCTTGGCCTCCTTGCAATCCTTAGCATAATGCCCCTTATTCTGAAAATTATAGCATAAGACCTTGGACAAATCCTTTTTTGCCTTCTTGCAAGATTTTGCAGTCTTTCCAACAAGGGCTGTTCCAGAACCCCCCTTCATCTTGAACTGAAGATCATCCTTTTCAATCCTTTTCAGCACATCCTCCTCCCCAGGAAGAGGGTCCAATTGAGAAATAATTCTGACTAAAGAATCAAACTCCTTTGGTAGCTTCTGAAGGATTAAGAGTGACAAACACTCAGGATCCATGTTAAGTCCTGATGACTTAAACTTGGCTATGCTAGACCTAGCCTCTGCAACAAACTGTTTAAAATTTGAATATTGTAACTTGAACAGTTTATTGAAAGCTATACCCTTCTGGTGAACAGAATCACAAGCATATTTGGACTTAAGCAACTTCCAAAGGATGCTGCCCCTCCTTCTCTCATCTTCCCTAAGAGTATCAGCAACCTATGTCACATGATTCTCATCAAGATGCCTAAGGATGAGATGATAAGGCTTTTTCTCCACTTCTGAACTGATCAAAGTGTCATCTGCATCCATGATCTTGCCACAACATATGTTATCCAGCTCACTATCCATAAGGACAGCCCAAGCATTATAATTCTGACTGTTCAGAACTATCTTGGTGGAGCTAACACCAGGGATATAGGAAATCTTCTTGGAAAACTTGAGGTCTTTGAGGTTCTCCAGAGTAAGGTACAAGGTCTAGATGGCTTGGAAGTAATGATTATGTTGGTACTGATAATGTGTTATAATTATGGCCAGCAATTAGCTTAGGCAAATAAGCAGTATTTAAAGCAAAAAAAATGCTGAAAACCTTGTGTCAATAATTCCTGATGGGCTCTCACAATGGGGCAATACGTTGGATGATATTGGTGATGAATTTGATTGGATGATAAATGGATGATGGAAATTAGCAGGGAGAAGAGCTCCTTAAGTACAAAAGATTGGCCTCTTGTGAGTTCATCATACAAAAAGCCAAAAGGCAAATTTTCCTCCCCAAAAGAGCTCTGAAGGCTCTACAGGCCTTGTTACTTGGTTTGGACTACATCAGCCTGCATGGCGTCAGTCCCTGTACCCTTACAACAAGCCTATTCTGGTCCTTTCTGGTGTTTCCACTGTTACAGGGCTGAACCAGCCCCTTCGCTGTTCAATCCCTGGTTGGTTGTCACCTCACAGTCTGGCTGGTTGCCTCATGCAACCAGCCCCTGGCCATACAAGTGGCCAGGTGGGACCCAGGACACACTTGGGTCCGGTCTCATACTCACATGGGGGGGTGTGACCAGCAGACATGCTTTTCCCCCCTCCTTCTCACAGATCCCTGAAGGGGGAGGTAAAATCCCCCTACCAGGGGCCCTGGGGGTCAATACCCCCAGGGCATTGTCAAGGTAAGGTGGGCTGGGGGGTGGTCAAATCCCCTCCAGCCCATTGCTCCTCCCACTTGGTAAAGGGGGGGGGGGGGAGAGAGCCCCTTTGTTGCCCTTTGCTTTGATGGTGGAGGGGTGGTCAGGTCCCCCTCACCCCTGGTTGCTTTGTCGCGGCCAGCCACCTTGTCATCCTCCTGGGTGGGAGGGTGATTAAATCCCCCCCACCCTGACCCGTTGCTGTCTGGTTCAACCAAGCCAGCCTTCCCCTTCCCCCTTGCAATGGCAAGCAAGGGGAGGGAGAGGAGCCGGGGCCATTGGCCCCAGCCCTGCAGCTCCAACAGCCAGCCGCCATCCCGCGCGGCAGCCGCGCTGCCCCTACAACAGCCGCACGCCAGCCGTTGGGCCCCGTAAACGGGTCATAGGCAAAAACAGCGGCCCCAAGCGGGCCGCAAAATGGGCAGCAGCCCCAACGGGGCTGCAACACGGGCTGCAGCCCCAACGGGGCTGCAACACGGGCTGCAGCCCCAAGCCCAAAAACTAAGTAAACCATACTTTGGCCGGCGAGCCCATCTGGCTAAGTATGTCCAAAATAAGCCTTGGGCCCAATTATTCCCATACAAGCCCATCTGGCTGTATTTGCCCATATACCCCACCAGGCCCGTTAGGGCCCATGTACCAATAGGCCTGTTTCACGCGTTTTGGGGCCAGTTTCCCCAAATCCATGACATCCACCCAGGCCCTTATGGTCCTTGTGTGTGTCCAATGGGGCCGCACAGGCCCACATTTGCATCCCATTTGGATTACACTTATACGTAGCACACGCGTAGGTGCATACGTATTTTAACACAACTTACATGGATTAAAAACTTGCACCCAACCTTCCTTGTGTGAGTTTGTCTAGACCCTTTGGTAAGAAGGTTTCCTGAATAGGAACCATGGCAATCACAGGCCAAATGCACATGTTTATTTTTCTTTGAGTTAAAAACTTTCAGAGCGTAACCATGCTTTATATCCCATGTTTGACAATAGTTTTTTGCCTCTTCCCTAGTAGGAAAAGCTCTCACAGGAGGTGGGTGAAGTGGATCTGTCATAGTTACATAGTTATATTGATGACATGCACTCCATAAGTTTCAATAAAATTAAATATGGCAAAGACCAGCAACATAAAATTTTACTCACAACCAGAGGTCAAATCCCACTGTGAAATATTTTTTTTCCTCAATTGTCACCCTTGATGAGGATGCAATTGGGGCTTCCAATGTTTCATTACCCAAATCCTTTTTTTCTTTTTCCAAAGCTTTTTTGATGGCACTATCAATGTAGACCTTCCATGCAGCCATGTAAGAAGAAGGAGGGCTTGCCACTGTTCCCATGCAAAAAATGAAATGGTATACTTCAGTATTCAATCCAACTTTCAATTTAACAAAAAAAGTTTACTCACTTTTGAGTTGAGAAAGAATTGTTTGCAGATTTTTATATGATTTCAATTTTCACTTGACTTTCACTTTGGTTTCACTTTAAAGTCACTTTTTAATTTCTAGGTGTGGAACAACAGTCCCACAAAGTATGCATTGATCCCAAATTTGGGTTCACAGAACCCAAGTGTGGTCCAGGGGGTGCCCAAAATTCTGGCACAACTTCCGGGGGGTCATGCACACCCAAAAACAGGGGTTTTGAGCCATGGACAGGGGTACACGGCTTGAAATTGCCGTTTTTGGGGGGTAAACGGCTCCTACACAACTCCCCTGGGGTTGCGTGTGTTTGAAACAGCCTTTTGTAGTTGTCTATGGGCCACCAAGGCTCATTTGAGCCGTGTGGGGCCCTACACAACTACCACATGGTTGGAGCGGTGAATTTAACATCACCCTTTTTTTTGTTGGAAGATTGTTCCCTGGTCCATAAAGGCCAGAGTAAGTGAAGAATGGGGTGCAACACTGAGAACGTCAAAGAAAATGGTTTGACCAGATCAGTCCCCATACCTGGCCTCAATCCAATCAAAAACTTGTGGAAGACTTTCAAAAAAACAAGGTTCAACTACTATACCCACCAGGATTGATCCCAGGGATGGAGAGGGCCCATCCATAGCACCACCTAGGCTGATGTTCTTTGTCAAATTCTTAAGAATCTCATTGACTACATTCCTAATCACTTGAAAGCTTTCATCAAGGCCAATGGATATTTTACCCAATGGTAGATTTTTTTTCTTATTCCTCATGGTCTTATCCCTATCTTAAACTAATATTATCAATTTTTGATGGCACAGTATTTTCTATTTTCTCTTTTTTTTTAAAAAAAAAAATCCATGCTCCATTAACAGGCAAATCATGCTGTATTTTGATCTCTTAATTACCTTTTATCTCTAAATTTTTTAAAGAAAATTAAACTTATTGTCAGTTAAAGTTAACATTCTGAGATATTAAAATATATATACTTTTTAAAAATATTTTGCATTCATTTTGCAATAAAAAAAAATTGAAAAAGACAAAGAAAAAAAAAGGTGGGCAGAACTGGGAGTATCAGTCCCATGACTTTTGTCCACCCACTGTATTTACAGGGGGGGGACAAAAGTTGTCCCATTGGCTGGGTTTTTTCTCCCCTTTTTTTTTGTACCATGTTTGGTTCTTTGCTTTTGTTTTTTTCTTAGGAAAAAGAAAAAAAATAAAAAATGGGTTAATTATGTTATTTTGGGTCTGTTGTTTAAATAGCAATGAATTTTTTTTTGATTTGAAACCAAGTAATAATATTTTTTTTAAAAAAAAAAAACAAAAAAGAAAAAAAAAAGAAAAAGAAAAAAAGAAAAAAGAAAAAAGAAAAAAGAAAAAAGAAAAAAGAAAAAAGAAAAAAGAAAAAAGAAAAAAGAAAAAAGAAAAAAGAAAAAAGAAAAAAGAAAAAAGAAAAAAGAAAAAAGAAAAAAGAAAAAAGAAAAAAGAAAAAAGAAAAAAGAAAAAAGAAAAAAGAAAAAAGAAAAAAGAAAAAAGAAAAAAGAAAAAAGAAAAAAGAAAAAAGAAAAAAGAAAAAAGAAAAAAGAAAAAAGAAAAAAGAAAAAAGAAAAAAGAAAAAAGAAAAAAGAAAAAAGAAAAAAGAAAAAAGAAAAAAGAAAAAAGAAAAAAGAAAAAAGAAAAAAGAAAAAAGAAAAAAGAAAAAATAAAATTCAAAATTGGATCATGGTTTTTGGCATATGGATACAAAAAAAAAAATGAAAAAAATCAAATGATCATAATTCTTTGATACTTTTGAGTTTTGGAAATCACCATCATGTCCGCTCACCTCCCTCTCTGAGAAAATTTCTATTTAGTTTTATCATTTTGTATGTTTGGAATACATTTAGCTTGTTCTGACCATTTTATATATGTCTTTGTATGCTTGTGACACTTTTAGCTGTCCCAACCACCTTTATATGTCCTGATACTTATAGTTGTCTAGGCCACCTTTATGTCTGGCACCTATAGTCTTCCAGCCACATCATCTGATTAATCTCACAAGCTCTTGATACACAACTGTCATTAACCCTAGCTTATGTGATACTATTGCTACATTCCTATCCTCAACCATTTTATCCTGTCTTATCTTATTGAATATTCTTCCTTATTCAAAGGCCCATTTTTGGTTCTCTAGTTGTCTATAAATACTCTTTCTTCTATGATCCCTTGAATGAAAATCATCAGATTCTTACTCCTCTTATCCGGGCCCACTCACTGAAGCCCTACTGAATCTGGTCCCTTCTGGACCCCCTAAGCCAGATTTTAATCCCCTCCATCATCAGCCTCTCCTCTCCAATCCCTCTTGGTTCATCTCCTTGAGCCTCTATTCCAACAGATACTGTGTAAGGATTGATAGGGGATCATGATGGAAAGGAAAACAAAATGAAAAATGAATAAAGGTAATTCTACCATTGAGTACAACCACCATGAGCTTTAGAAACTGCCTTGATTTGTTCAGGCATGCTTTCAATGAGATGGATGAGTTTCTGCTTTGGAAAATCATTCCAGGAACTCTTGAGGGCCTTCTTGATCTTATCCAGGGACTTTGGTTGGTATAGTCTATGTATATTGACCTTCATGGTATGCCAAATGTTCTCAATGCGTTTGAGGTCTGGTGATTGAGCTAACCATTCTATTTTTTTTTTTTTTTTTTTTTTTTTTTTGAGTCCTTATTTTTGTTTGTCCACTTTTTGGAAAATTTTGGCCTTGTGAATAGCAGCACAATCTCCCATCAGGATTGAATTTTGATGGTTGGTTTTTGATAGCCATGGCCCTAATTCACCATTGTAAACAATTTCAAGTAAATCCTTTGATGACCTTCTTTTTGGAGGCATGAGATAAATTGGAGAGGTGCTTTCACCCATGAAAGCACCCCATATCATCATGGTTGTTTGGCCACTCTTGAATGTGGGGGCAAGGCAGGCTGATTCATACTTCTCATGGGGGAGTTGCCATACATTGATTTTCTGGATGTTCTTTCCAACTTCAAAGGAGGATTTTTCTGTCCAGATAATTTTCTTCCAATCCTTGATTGTCACATGCAGATGCTCAGGAGCAAATACCAATCACCAAGTCTTGTGGGTGGCATTTAGAAAGGTTTTTCTGGCTGCAACTTGGCATTGATAGCCTATTCAATGGGAATATTGGCAGATTTTCCTGATAAAGACTTTGGTCACAATTGAATTGGCCAGTTTGTTCAGTTTGGACATTCTTTTGCCTCTCAAGATATAACCAAGCTGCCAAACATTCCAATTCCCAAGTTTTGTTGGCCAACCCAATTGCTTTTGGTTTTCAATGGTTCCTTGTAAATTATATTTTTTTAGAAGGATATAGATTGTGTATTGGTTGAGTCCCATTTTATCACTGATCTTTTTACCCCACATTCCACCATCCCACCCTTGTACATCCCCACAGTTGGTGCCTTGACTTTGTCCAATAGTTCTTTCTTTCTTTCTTTTTTTTTTTTTTTTTTTTGAATTTTTTTAACATTGCACTATCACAAATTTGAAATCAAAAAAAAAGAATCAGTTTATGAGATAGAAAAGGACAAAAAATTGAGGATGGATTTTTAGAAAAGGATTTGAAATGAGAGGAAAATGAAACTCACCTGGTTTGATAGACCAAATCAAAATGGTCATGAGGCCAAAGACCAAACAACAATGGAGTTCAACTGGCTGAGCAAGGTCACCCAGGCTGCACTCCAAGTTTGGGAGTGTTGGCACCCACGCTCATTTTGCATCAGTGGGACAAATTTTGTCCCCCCCCCACCCTGTATGTACATACATACAGTACAGTGGGTAAACAAAATTCATGGGACTTTTTGTCAAAGCAAACGCACCCAGGTACTTCAAACAATGTAGATGAAGCCGGGGGTATCTTGATTTTCCTGTTGACCAACCCATCTTCAGGCTCCCACTCCATCTGACCCATTGCCACATTGCCACTGACTCAGTTTCTGGATCTTGATTTTGGACTACTCAATTGAATCAAAAAACAAACATGGTAAGTGATTTTTTTTTTTTTTTGAACTCTTATGATTCATCTTTGAGTCTGATTCATGGGTTCTTTTTTTCTTTTTTTTTTGATATTTGGTCTTCTTTGGGCAATGGGTTGTTTCAGAAGATGAAGATGGTCAAACCATTGGACAAGGGTAGAATTTTGATGGTCCAGATCAATTCTAGAGTGATTGAAATCAGCCCAACTCAGATTTAACCCCTGACCAACATAAACTCAAACAGATCGAGGCACCTCAAACCTGAACAGGATCACAAGACTTGAACAATATGACCATTCCATTCCCAGAGAGCTTGAATAAGCATTTATAAGTGGTTTCCATGACTTCCAACCTAAATATTTCAACATTATCATCACAATCTTACCAAGGCACTGAAAAATCAACATCCATCAAGTCTTGTTTGAAATTTTTTTTTTTAGAAACTCTGAATATTGATTGTTTTTTTTTTCATGAAAATCATTCATTTTGATCCTTGCTAACACCCATATAAAGAAGAAAATATATCAATGGTACAAAATCTTTCAATTTTTTTTTTTCCTCCAGCATTAGTTTTGAGTGTTTTGTGCTTTTGAAGGTTTCTTTTTTAAAAAAAATTATAATTTGATATTTTTTGAAATTCCACTGGTCGTATAATTAAATTACAGATGTTGACATATCTAATCCCATTAATAAATCTAAGTACATGCCTTTTCTTGAACAATGGATTTAGCTTGAAACATATGCCTGACAATCAATTGACTGTTTCAGGCATACACTACATTAAGATCATCAGCCCTTCTCCCCCTCCCCCTGACCAACCCATCAGATTTTTCTATTGATCCTTAACAATCATCCTAAACGTGATCTCAATCAACATCAAAAAAAATAAATAAATAAATAAATAACTACAGAGCCCCCTTTTCACCAACCCCAAAGAAACAAACCGAAAAGAAAATGAAAGATTGACGACAGCTTGATGATGATGATGAGCAGGAAGCTGACAGGACTGAACCGAACCTTAAAAACCCCAACCAGGTTTTCTTCGACTTGCTTACCTTCGGAATCCACCAAATAGAGACACACACACACAAAAAAAAAAGCAGAACTCCACTCCACCCATACTCTCATCATACCAACAAATCACAACCAAACCAAACCACCGAGTGATGGGTTTTGTTTTTTTTTTTTTAAAAAAAAAAGAAAGAAAGTACGAGCGGAAAATAAAATGCAAACGGGGCAGGGAGGGTGTGACGATGCTAAGGGGAAAAAAAATAGACGATGATCAACAAAATAAAAAAAAATCAAACAACCAATCCCTAACCTCAGCCCACCGGAACACTCGCCAAGAAAAAAACAGTAATAATAATAAAAACTCTCGCTGCATCCATCACCAAGACGAAAAAGAAAACAGAAAAAGAAAAAAACACTTTTCAGGCGAACGGATCAAAATCGGCCAGATTGACTGAATGTTGAGTGTTTTTCTGATGAGTAGGATTCGATCGGGTAGGGATGACGTTCCAATTCACCTGTGGGAGGGGGGCCTGGGATGACGAGTTTCGATGGTTCGAGGTGAGAATCGAAGCAGGCTGAGATGATGATGAGGAGGAGGAAACGAGTTGATTGAGTGAGGAGGGTTGAGGGACGAGTGCTGGTAAGCCGACGAATTGGGATTGGGGTGGATGACTAGTCGAGAGTGAATCGTTCGATATCGATTGAGGACGTGTTTGGGTATTCGGTAGGATTGAGTCAAACTTCAGCTCGGAAGCAGGCCGGCTTGATGAATATGATGATGATCTGGCTTGAGTGGCCAGACTAGGATTGAGGAATTCGTTGGAGCTAGTAGAAACTGTTGACGTTAGATGATCTCTTGGGGTAGGTTGGATCACGACCGAGGATGGTCTTGGACGTGGGTCGGACTTTGAAGCACTGGCAGATAAGCTAGCCGAGGAAATCAAGTCTTCGATCGGATCACCACCAAAACCCCAAGCATTATTGATCGACGGACTAGTAGGAGCCGTGAGAGACTGTTGAAAAGTTTGACTTGAATGAATCGACGACCAACTCTTCGCTCCCCCTTTAACCAGATTCTCAAAGTTGGCAGCTTCATGAAGCGGGTTGTTGGAATCGGCGGTATGATTCATAGGATTGGATGGATGATTATTACGGGTAGCTTCTTCTAACCTTTTAGCTTCGATTAAGTGTCGAGTGTGTTCCTCCTTGACTCGATTGGATAATTGATCGATTGAATTCATGAATCTATTGAACTGATCGATATTCAATAATGGTCCGATCGACATCGACCACAGTTGAGGCAGTATTAACGTGGCGATCGCATTCAATTCCACCTTTCTACCCATCTCTTCATGGACTGCTAAGGTAGCGATCATGACCGCTGGTTCCTTGGTCTTGATTCTAGCGAGGAGTGGGACCAACTTCTCGGTGAGAGTAAACTTGTCGAGGATTTTGACCATCGAATGAAAACAGATTAATGTATTCACTTTGACCGAAAGTAAAGTGGTTTTAGAGAACACCATCTACTGGCAAAAAAGTGTCAGTCAACGAGATTCTTCCGGTTGTCAGACTGTACGGAGGTAGGTTCAAGAGATAGAAGGAAGAAACAAGGTTCAGGACACTCAACTGTAACTTTGGGAAACAAGACCTGCTTTACGTGAGTATACTAAGGATCGGAGCAGCGCGGAGACAAGAAAAAAAAATCAATGGCGACCAACATCAGATCAAGTTCAAGATACAAGAAGAAGAACAAGGGAAGTGACAGACTTCGAGTGATTCACAAAGACCAGGAATGACCTTCAACGATTTCTCTTGTAAACTAGGAAGATCGGATTCCAATGCAAAATAGATCAAGGGCATCACATCCTCTCGGAAAACTTGCGGAGTTGATTTGGATTGCAGAATCGATAGACTGTCAAGTAAGATCAAAACATTTTGAGGTGGGTCTTTTATTGCAAAGAGAGGCGTGAGATGCGGCAACAATTCACTCCTAAATTCCTCCTACATGTATGCATGTGCATTTACGCGTATGTTCAAAAAGCGCTCAGTCAAATGTCTTCGATTGCTCTGAGGATAATAAGCATACGTATATGGATGATGAACTTATGTAGACGAGGGGGAACAGCAGTCAAGGAATGACTTACACTCTCCATCTGCTGAGCAATAAAGAAGATGTTGGGTAACAGAAAAGGTAACAAGACGTGTTTACGACATTCTTCGATCAAAGAGGGTAAGATTTTCTGTTTAAGGACTTTGGGAGAAAATTGGGGCAAGATCCTCAGGAGGCCTTTTAAAAATTGGACGTGTTCCTCATTTTGTTTTGAATTAAACGTATCTCGGTCTAAAAAGGCCAACGTTGAAACCAATAAATTACTACTGAAGTATCTTGAGTTCAAGAAACTTGATGCGCCTAATCGAGTCGACGGTGTTCGGGTTACCAGTTGTGATAAGACCTCTGTAGCAGGGTTAATTATTTTCCAGGTCCCAGATACAAACCGAAAACGAAATCGAGGGATAAAGTTTGTGGGATTAGAATAAAGACGTATTGAGGCGGAATTAATCATAATAAAAAATGCGGAGGGGGGGGACATAATACTCCAACGGATTGGAGTTTGAGAAAAGCATCATTTTCATCGGTTTTAGATAGAGATATACTATTTACCTTGTACGTCGTCAGGTATCCGACTCCACGCAGCCCTCAACACTCCGAAATTTTCAACGTTTTTTCGGAATTGATCGAGACTGTGATGGTTTTGAAACGGGGGGCCACTGCGAGTATGGAGATTGTGGAGGATACAACCGAGACTGTACATATCGTTGCTAGTCGAGAGATTTTCGTCGAGGCAGTACTCCGGGGCTAGATAATCAAGATCCATCTGAACGCAATCTGGCAGCCGATGATCGTAGTCTGGAAGATCCATTTCGAGTCTAGTCGTCTGGTTGCTTGAGGTAGGTGGATAATCCGAATCCAGAGATCTTCCAATCACCCTATCGAGTTAAGACCCGGTTCAAAATTCAAACCTGATAGGTAAAACTGACCACGACCGAGTGATCTTGATCAGGAAGAAGTTGGCCTACTTTTGCATTGATGATAATAGCCTCGGGGGTGAGGTTACCATGAACCAACTTGGCAGACTCATGTAAGAACTGGAGACCTTTACCGATCTGTAGTAGACCTTTTTGAGTCTGACGATGTGAACGAGGATGGATTAGGGACGAAAGCCTCTGATGAGCTAGCGAGATAAAATGGCTGGAAGATGGTGAGAGGTCGAACGATAAATGATGACCGGTGACGACTGACTTCGACCTCGTCCAACTCGAGGTTTAACTGAGAAGGGTTTCGGTTGGGGTACACGTTACTCGATCTGCGATCAGTTTGCCCGATCCCGTCTCTCAAACATCCGGTTATCGGTTCGGTGACAAAGATCATACTAGTTCTAGATTTTGTTCGTTTTGATTTTAGAGCCAAAGGGGGGAAAGAAGGGTATTTGGATGGTCAGTAAGGATAGATTCGAGCTCGATGGGACAGATCTGGGATGATTGGATTCGAATCGATCGTTGATGATGTATTCCCTGACCTAGTTTCTTCCAAAGGTTCGACGACTTCTAAGATGCAAGGATGACGTAGTCGAGAGAGAGAGGAGACCTGAGAGTGGTATCCGGGAGAGTTGGTAAGGATGGAGGAAAAGGGAGAGGGGAGAGGGGGGGAGAGAGAGAGACGGACTTCTTTCTTGAGGATCTCGATGACTTTCTCCAATGGGGTTTTAGGTTGGTTTGGATGATGATGGCTAGTGTTAGTACTTGCACCACTAGCCCAGCTGTTGGCAGCGTTAACGAGTCCAGGGAGTGAAGTAAGGGAAGATGAGGGTGAGGAATCGAGTCTCTTATCGGCCGTCCAAACGCTAACGAGCTTGTTGGTAGTATTATGAGTGGCACTAGGGATTGAGTTCGAGATCAGTTTTTTTTTTTTTTTTTTTTTTTTTTGTTGTTCGTCTGTATCTTATGCTATCTCGAGAGTGATGATCAACTGGGAATTGGACTGGTTGAAGGGTTTCTGAGACGAACCGATGTACGTTCCAACATCCGATTCTGACGGGTGGGGACCAGTTCGAGTTATTTGAGGTTGGATGATGATGATGATGATTGAATGGGATGAGGTTGAGGAAGAGGAAGGGATGGATTGAGGGTTGGAAGGCGATGGATGGGTTGGCGAGGGAGTTAGGTTGGTATAAGAGCTTGAGATGTTGGATCGATCGAGATAGGAAGCAGCAGCCTTGAGATAATAAACTAGCCATCGATCGATCGATGGAACCAGGGGTGTGATTGGGGACTAGCAGGGAGTGGAAGATGTAGTCACCTCGGAGGTGGCTCAGATCGGGATGGAGATGCAGATGCAGATTCAGATGCAGATGCAGATGCAGATTTGAGTGAGTGGATGTGGAGGAAGTCGAGAGTGATGAAGGATTGAGAGAGGATCGATGGAAAGCTTGAGCTTTGAGGAGGGTGAGGATGATGATGATGATCAAGTGATTGAGTCAATCGAGAGTTGGAAGGAAAGAATCAAGTCGGAGGAGAAGAAGTGGAGGGAGAGAGGTAGATGGAGATGGAGATGGAGAGGGAGATGGAGAGGAGAGAGATGGTCAACAAGAAGCGAGAGAGAGAGAGGAGAGAGGGAGAGAGATAAGTACATATGTATGTATGTACCTGGAAGGAGCATAGCACATCCTATCTTATGCACATCGATCGATCAGATTCAACCAACCTAAATCGATACACCCATCGCCATCGCCACCGCCATCGCCATCCTGATTACGTCAAGCATGTCGTCATCGACCACCGGCCAGGATCGTAGGATGGCTCATGATGGGTGATCGCTATGTGTAGGATGATAGGAGTCAGAATCCTTTATGTATATTCCAATTGGGTCGCGCGCGGATAGAAATAGTATATACAATTGTCACAGATATGTGACATCTCGACCGTGACATACATTTGGGTAGTTTGATAACGCATAACACATAACACCCCCCCACAAACTAACCAATCAAGAAGAAAAGAAACGATCACAAATACAATTTGTTTTTGCGCGCCGAGTCTCTTTGTCATAACATCAGCCAACTGCGCTTTTGTATCTACCCACTGTATATCTAATTTTAAGCTCCTAATAACATCATTAACAAAAAAGAAATTCCAAGCAATGTGTCTCATTTGGATCTCGAGCCATTGTCTTTTGCCACCAGGACCGTGCCGCGGTTATTTGCAATAGAGTGTAGATCTTGTAGAGGGACCCAAGGTGGCGACCATTGAATGGATGGGCACAAAGAATTCGACAGCCAAACCCAGTGAGATGAATTCTGCATGCAGGTAGAAGTAGCTACCGTCTTCTGACGCTTTGACACCCAAGCCACAGGGCAATCGTCCAGTAAGATGATGAAACCAGAAGTCAAGCGATGGTATTCACCCCCCCAGTCCGCATCCACCCATAATTGTAACCCTGTGGGTTTAGCCAAAACACCAAATGCTTGTCAACTGTAGACAAAATGTAGCGGACCAAGTGTTTGAGTGCAGCCCAGTGGGGGCATCCGGGCATTTACTAAAACGTGAGAGGTAGTTGACGGCAAACAATAGGTCTGGGCGAGTACCTAAAGCGAGGTAGTTGATGGACCCTACATACAATTGGTACAGTTGAACATCAATTGCCTTTGGTCGAATCGTTGGTGGCAAGGGGTGTATCGGGGTAGCGTCGTGGTCGCGGATATGAGTCTAGGTCGGTCGGACTGTTCCCATTTCAATATGATATGCCTCGCCAATAGCGCCTGATCAAGAGCAAGTTACCCTCCCGTTGTTCCAGATTGATACCAACAATTCAATCGCATTTTTCGTCCCATTTCAACCGTACCTTCAATGCCATGCGCTCTCGGAGATTTGCCAAAATTCCACATCATTTGCAACCACCAATCCATCATCTACATGTAACCAAATCGCCACCACCTTGTCTTCCCTCCTATATATATAGACCGTTTGCTCGATGGATCCGCCGTCAAAACCAAGATCTGCCAGGGTCTCTTTGAAAAAGATCCACCAACATCGCGCCACCTGTCTCGTACCATACAAGGACTTCTTCAAAAGCATTACCTGGCCCTTGAGTTTGGGTCGTATATGCACGGGCGGTTCAACGTAAACCGTTTCTTCAATTGGGGAGTGGAGGTAAGCCGCCAAAACGTTGAAACTCTGGATCAACATCCATTCGAGATTGCTACTGCCAGTATGAGTCAAAGCAAAGATAGGGAAGCTGTAGGGGCCAAATGTTTCGTAACAATCAACGCTGAGGCGTTGACGAACCCTTTCGCTACGTACCGCATCTTCAGTGTGGTGATGGAACCGTTGGGAGCTTGCTTGATGGAAAATACATACTTCACCCAATAACTTTCATGCCAGGTCGTGCTTCACAGGAGTCCACACTCCATATCAAATAGTTGATTGATCTCCGCGGTGGTAGGCGCCAACCACCGTTTCTCGCATAGGACCGGAAAGGGCGTGGCCGATAGATGTGGGTAGATCAGATCGGGGCACGCGGGGAGTTGGTTGATTTGACGGTCTTGCTTGGCACAGATCTCTTTGCTAGGAAATTCACCAGGCGCAGATCAACTGCCCGTAAACAAGGATCAATTGCGTCCATCGGGGTTGGTATCGCAACAAAAGGGGTAGGTTGAGAGTCTGGAAACTCGGCAACGTTGGTATAAACAAGGCCTTCTCATCAACATCCCAGAAG
>CM062633.1:41875507-42053608 GCA_025617555.3 Puccinia polysora
CAAACTTTGACTTATTTTGTTCAAGTCTTTTCCAACAGCATCATTCCTCAGATAGTTTTGTTCCATTGCTACCAATTACAATCAAATTTATCCCTTTTCATTGATTCCCTATTTGCAAGGTTCTGGGCCTTTATCCCAGTTACATTTAAATGTTTTTTGTAAAACTCAGGAAGGAAGCCAAAAAATCACCTCTCCCCTCCACAGAACTCCCTGGGGCTCAGCACCATTTTGAGACTTCCAGAATCAAAGGGTAGCCAGAGGGCATTGAAGGGCTTCTTAGTTGCTTCAAATTTGTTTCAAAGAAGCATCCAGGAAGCATCAAAGAAGAAAAGGGAAAGCTTAAAACAAAAGGTTTGAAAAGGGTGGAAGAAGGTCAAAGGTGTCCAAGTAATGTCAAAGGAGCGTCAAAAGCGTCAAAGTGATGTCAAAGTTGCATCAAAGGTGTCAAAGCAGTTTCAAAGGCGGGTCAAAGCTGTGTCAAATCAAAGTTGAAGCGTCAAACTTTAGTCAAAGCATCAAATTAAGGCTGAAGCAGCTTGAAGTGTGTCAAAGGGAATTGAATTTCACCACAGGGTGTTTCCATTCCTTCAAACTGGTGTCAAAAAGCCGCCTAGGACTGGTCAAAGCAGCGTTGAAAAAGCTCTTGAGAAGTATTGAAAAAAAGGATCAAAGATATTGAAGAAATGGAAATTTTGAAGGATTGGCCAATGAGGAGTTGATGGAGGGGAAGGATAATTCTGAAGGGGTAGCCACAATCTTTATAACACTTATTTCAAGAAGTGAAGGGCCAAACAAAATTTTAGCACTGTATAACACACTAGCCCACAAATATTGTAGGTAGTGATATCTGTAAGATAGAATGAGATGGAATGGATTGGAATTGGTTGGAGGTGAATATTGGAGAGGAAGAGAGTGGTTATTAATTAAGGGGAAAGAATTGGTATAATGTCACAAATGCTCCTGGCGTGCAAGGGGATGAATACAAAGGCACTAATGATCATAGAAATCAAGGATTATTTGCTGGAATTTCAATGAAGAAGATGAGAGCAGGAGTAAAAGTTATGAGGAGATGGAAGGATGGAATGGAGACTTCCAGGAGGAAGGTGTTGAAGGTGGATTTGTTGAATCCTATAAGAGTAAAACCAGCAAGGGGAAAGGTGATGTGAGTTTAGCAGGATGGGTGAACGTTTTCTTGAGCTGGGATGACACCTACTGGCAGAGGGACTAACCAGTAAGAGGTTGTATACTAATTCCTTGGGTGGAATTAGTCCAGGAGGGAAGGAGGGGCCTGTAAATGTGAGAGCTGAGAAGGAATACTTGAGGGATGAGTGGTTGGTTTTGCAGGTTGGAGTTCCCATGGTTTTACATGTTGACTGATTGGACTGGAGGTTGTAGTTGAATGATTGGGTGATGAGCCTATTCAGGAATGTTTGACATTTACTAATCTGGATTCCTGGGAGTATGGCTGAAAAGACAGTGGAGATTATGTACTATATATATACTATGTGTAATATTTACTAACTCATATACCAATTGGGTTGAGGAGAGATGTAGGATGTACCAAGCCATGGAGAGAAGTAGAGATTCTGAGAAGGTTGACTGAATAACATGCCACAGTGGTGAGTTGTACATGGGCATGGAGCTTGTAACATACAGGTAGAGTGTGAATCTGGTAGAAGAGGATGGAGACTTCATGAGATGCAGGAGTGTTACTCAGTGGAAGTTAAGATTAAGTGAAGTTGGGTTTGATATTGCAGTCAAGCTGATTCAGAAGGTTGGATTGGTTTAGATGAAGGAGTATCAGAGCTATGTTTATTACACTTATGGACTGATGTAGATGGTCCTTCAGGCAAGGATATGTTAAAATGAGAGACAATAACCCTTAAACTTCAAGCATGAAATACAGACAGGATGACATGCAAGTGAGCATGGATGATTATCAGAAATGTTTATGAGTTGCATGCACATTTGGTTACTTTTGATGTTCCTGGCCTGCTTGGATTGTGGGACTGCATGGTTCAATTTTCATTTTGAACTGTTTCCTTTTCCAGGAGTATTCATTTTTTATAGCCCTCTTAGAAGCAGGAAAGCCTGATGGCCAGGGCTTGTGTTGGCCATCTTTCCACTGTGATCTTGTTGAACAAATCTCAGCCTTGATATGATGCCTTCTGGTCATTTCTTCCCCAATAAACAACAGTGAAATTCACCAATACAGGCAGGGATCAGCATTTCCAACTCCAATGGTCAAATGTTATACTGTGGAAAGAAAATGGCCTTTCTCCCCAATCCTGTGGGATTAAGAAAAATGGAACCCTTCAATCCCACCTGCCACCCAGGCCAGTGGAATTAAAAGGGACCAACCAGGCATGCAACCCATAAACATGGCTGATAAACATCCATGGTCACTTGCATTTCAGCCATTCTGTTGAGATATGATCTATGCTTTCATGCAGTCTTCAGGACCTCAGTCCCTGCATGCTTGTAGTTGGTTACTCATTCATCATATGTCCTCACAAAGTGACATTGTCATTGACCTCTACAAGCATATCTTGATCACTGGGAAGCAAGCGTCCTTAGTATAGTTGGTAGTACACTTGCCATGCACATGAGAGACCTGGGTTCAATTCCCAGAGGACACATGTTATTTTCACATTCTTACACATTCTGTGCAATATAAGGTGAAAGGAGTTTTTTACTCTTACAAGACTCATCCTGGATTGATACATCCACAGGGAATGATGGTACTAAAAACACCTCATTGAAAAAACTTGTTGAAAAATAAAAAGCTTTTACATTTACAAAAAATCCCTAATTACCTCTCTTCTGAGACCACACTATCAACCTCATGAAACACCACATCAACCAGTGACTTATCACTGTTATTCAAATGTTAAGTTTCAATTTCCTAAATATTTTGCAAGAATACAAAAAGTTTGGTGCAATCAAGTTCCAACAACTTCGACAGGGATAGGACTAACTAGGTAAGGCTTCTACCAAGTTTGTGTGGAAACCCAATTTGTCTTCCATGGTTAAACAGAAAGTTCACCACTCCAGTTTGGAATTCAGATTATTCCGAAACTGTCATTTTGAATACCCACAAGACCTTGCTTTTTCCATGGACCTCCAGGTCTATAGTTGGATAGATACTGATCATTTCCGAGTTTAAACCTTACAATCCGTCACAATTGCGGCCCTGTTGCAAACTCTGGTAAAACGAAAAAATCAGCCGATGGCCATGGAACGTACGAGCACATCAACGCTGACTGCATCCCATGATGGGAATTTCCGGAGGCATTAGGTGCACAGAAAGTATACGTGTCAAACTTACCTCTGAATCACAGCACATAGGGATACCCTTATCGCATCTCCATTGGCCTTTTGAAACTGGGGTGGGGGGGTAAGAGATGCCTGGTAATCAGGTGACATTTGCGTCAGCCAGCATATCAGCAAGGTAGAAAATGGTGCAAAAACCTCGTGGGGTGCTTCAGACACGTGAGGGGGAGCCTGGTTGGGATACATGGAGGAATAAACCTACCCAAGCTTGGTTCGCCACAACCTGGATGGATCAATCCTGACGGTTGATCTTTGCAATTGAAAAGACTTGAGGCAACCAGTTCGAACGACATTGCTAGTGCAGCTACAACTGTGAAGTAGCGCGCCATGATGAGCAGCAATCCTTGGTTAAGGTAGGTGTGACGATTTTGAGTTTGGAGGCGTAGCTTGCTTTGCCCTTTGTTCTGAGATGTGCGGCAGGCCTGCAGTCCGTCGAAAATGTCTTTTGGTGATTGACTGTTTGTGGTGAGATTTGAGTTTCAGTAAGATGCAGCCCGCTTTGATTCACGGCGCTGGAGCAACTAAACTAGGTGCAGCTTCCGCATGCACACGAGTATTTATAGTCTTTCATGCAGCCTTTAAGGCTTGGGATCTGTTGAGATAAGTGCTGTCATGGCTTTCGCACTGGGGAGTCCAGTAGCAGTGTGTATGATGATGCTTGGCCTGGTCGACAGACTGTCAAGGAGTGAGAGACCAGTTTTCGTTGCTAGGAGAATGTGGAGACTCTGTTCCTCACCAGGGATTGGTCCGGATCCAAGAATACTTACTGGTTCTAGCTCTCTTTGCTGCAGGGGATGGCGCTGTAGCAGAGACCGTTGGACCCTGAAGGTTGCTATCTCGATCAGAAAATCAAGTGCGGAAAAGTTCCTGTGTCGAGACGGCAAGGACATGAATACAGGGCATGCATTTCTCAAAGAGTGCTTTGGGACGATAGGAGATGCGCTTTATGACAACGAACGCATGGTATGAAGTATCTAGGGGCATGTTTGGCGCCGCAGGTAGTTTTTGTGGAGGTTCTGAAAGATTATCATATTGATTTTGATAGCAGCATTTTGGAGCAATTACCACCCTGTAAGGTTGGCGGCGACAGGTTGGAGAAAATGGCGCCATGTTTCCCCCGCCCTGGCGCGCCATTTGCAGGTGGCGACAGTGGCGCGCCAATTTTTTAAGTGAAAAATTTCTCCCCTACGAGTTGGCAGACAATCAGCAAAACAGTGCCAGCTTTGTTTGTGATAGTCCAATTGGGCTCAGGAAATTAGGCAGCAGGAATCATCATCGGGAAGTTAAGGCTTGAGCCGTTGTGTGGTGCTTGCCTGAGGGTTGCAATTGGCTGGCGTGGGGTTCAAGCTGGTGGGTAAGTGTTCGCTGTTGAAGGTGGGGGTAACTTGGCAAACTGGTGGCCAGTGTCCTTGCCGTTCCCAGTCCCATCGTTCTTTTTCCATGCCCAACTCAAACTCTCCAACCCTCAATCCACAGCCCTCTCCAACAGTTGGGGTTGCTTCCCCACCTAGGCATCACACCAGGGTCATTCAGACCAACCCTTACTTCTCCAGTCTAATTTGGTATACACCCCCACCCTTGTTACTTATATCCCAATCAACCTCCTGGCCAATTCCTCCTTGATACAGCCCCCCACACTGGTACATACAAATTTGGCGCGCCATGGGGTACCTGCTGGTTTGTGCCCTCTTCCATGGGGAACAGAGATTGAGGGTTATTTTTGCTTGATGTTGGCTGTTTTGCTTGATGTTGGCTGAGAGGCTCATTCCAACAGTAAGGTTGGCGGCGCAAAAATTTGGGCGCGCCAGAAATGTCTCAAGATCCCCCATGGCGCGCCAAATTTGTATGTACCAGTGTGGGGGGCTGTATCAAGGAGGAATTGGCCAGGAGGTTGATCCCAAAGAAAAGAGAGGCAATTCAATTTTCCTGCCATCAGCATCAGGAAGAATAATTCTCTCCCCAACTTGATCCAAAAACATCAGGTTAGCACCAAAATCCATTAAGAATGGTTTGCCCAAGATCATAGGACCTTCCAAACAAGTGATCCAAAAATGACATGTTCCAAAAATATTTTGTCCAATTCTAACTGGCACATGTTAAGTACTACCAACCAATTCAAAAGATTGATTCCCTATCCTATAAATGGCATAATTGAAGCTGACCCTAGGACTAAGCTGGAGTTTGCGGCCATAGCCTCCAAAATTAAGTTGAGCTGAGAACTGCAATCCACAAGGGGAGAAACAGTTTTAGCTGAATCACCAAGATAACAAGGAAGAAAACATAGAGGACAGGAGGAAAGGTTGGAATCCAAGGAGGGACTTGTTCCACCAGAATCCTTCATCAAAGTTCCATAGGATACCTTTAATTCTTCAGGACCAATCTCCACATGTTGACAAGAAGCCCATTTATTCATTCCTTCAGAAACAGATGGAGAAATCAACAGTAGTTCAGCCAAAGATATATCATAAATTTTGGAATCAGAAATTTTATTTAATACCCCTTCCACAGCATTGGGGTGGTCCTTTGATATTCTGCTTTCAAAATATAGTTTGGACTGGGTGGAGGGAGGAAGCTCAGGTGAAACAGGAACAGGATCAGACAGTTGAGGTGATTTAGATGAAGGAGGAGAGTCAGAGTGATCTTGGAACCTTCCCATGAGTGCCTACTGTTCCACCTCCATGTCTTCAACATAAGAGGAAGCAGGTTTGCGTGAGGATCAGCGTTTAGCTGGTTTTTGAAGGATTGAATTTGGAAATGAAGGAGCCTTATGAGGTTTGGGTTCCTCATGTTCTTTCCTGGCTTGATTTGATTGATAAGCCCCAGCAAGAGAGGAGGAGGAGATTTTTGAACCCTCTGAACATCCTCCCTCTCCTTCCTAGTTGACTTCACCATGTCCCGCGCTCTTCCATTTCCTTTTTTTGCTATTCCTTTCCTGTCTCTCAAATGTCACCAGTACAAACTGCGCGACCCCTTCTCTTCCCTCAGATAATATGTCGCGCTGGAACTTTTCTTAGCTTTAGGACCAGTAAAATCCTGCGTCTCTTTTATTTCAGCCCACTCTAGAAGGCTTCACTCGACTTACTCATCTCTCTCCGCTCTTCTTCCTTTCCCACTACTCAAAGTCTCTTCCTTTTTCTTTTTCCCTTATTCCTTTTCTTATTTCTTTATGGGTTCTCCCCAACTCTCCCAATCATGCGAACTCAACCTTCTGATCCCAAACTCTTATCCATTGAGCTCTTCCTGGCAAGACTTCAACTCAATCTCATTGCCTGGTCCACTGTGCTCCTCAGTCCTGATCCTCATTTATCTCCATACAAAGAATCTACTTCCTGTGTCCTACTGTTCTGTCTGTGTTTAGCGTCCTCTCTCAATCAACCTCAACTCAGCTCCGCGGTATCTTGATGTTTTTTTCCTTCTCATTTCTTTTCTTCTTTTATTTTTATCCTCTTTTGTGATTCCTCATACTGATTTTCCTATCTTTAGCCCTCTTGAAATTATCAATTCTTTTGTTCTCTTGAACCACCTCAGAAATTCAACACGGTTAGAAGCCAAAAGCAATCCCGACAAACTTAACCTGACCAATGGAGGGATCAAGCACCAAAGGATTCTGTAAAATCATCCTCAAGGCCGCCCTCAAAGCCGTACCCATACTCACAGACAAGAACTGCTCCATCTGGAAAGACTAAATGTTGATGTTGCTGGAACTCAAGGGCGTCAAAGAAGCACTGGAAAACAATACTAAAGGCCTCAGTCCGATGGACGACATGGAAATTTGTGTCATCTTAATCTCCTGAATTGACTCAATTATGCACAACAATGTGGTCAATCCGTCAAACATGTCCTCTGCAAAGCTTCTATGGCTAAATATCAAAGAACGGTTTGCTTTCTCTCAAACTGCCAACAGAACGCGAATCTTCAATGAATTCCTATACCAACAGTTCAAACCAGACGCAATCAACTCCTTCATCACTGACACTAAGATCTCCATGAAGAAGATCCTAGATGTGGGAATCAATCTTCCCAACGACATACTCTCCTATCTTATTCTTTTAAAATTCCCATCCTCCCTACAATCTCTCCGCCAGCAAATCATGCATTCCAACAAGGGTATCTCTGTCAACCTTGTTCTCAACCATCTGATTCAACTGGACAACAAATCCAAATCCAAGTCCAAGGAAGTAAAGTCAAAAGATACTTCCCTGGTTGCTCCTTGAACTTCCAAGAAACCAGTCCCTTGAAAATTGCAATGCAAGAGGGGCTTCCATAATCCTCTTTCCCCCAATCACTCTGAAGATAAGTGCTGGCACAAACACAAACATCTCGCTCAAGATTGGTGGAAAGAATCACAAGCAAACTGGAGATCCCAGATGAACTCAAACTCCAAAGGCAAAGAAGTTGCTCGCTACCATGCCCTGCTAACAACTTGGATAGAAGAAATCAACCCAGCCAACCAAATCATACTCGATTCCGGCGCATCTTGCCACATGTTCAATTCTACTGATTTCTTCACTCATCTCAATTACTGCTCCAATGGCGACTTCATCAACACAGGAAAGGAAGGCTCTAAACTCTTGATCAAAGGAAAGGGAAAAGTTCAGCTTATCTGGAAAAACTCAGTGGTCACTCTTTCCAACTACTTCTATGTTCCCAAACTTGTCATTAACCTCATAAGCCCTGGAGAACTCATCTCTTCAAAAGCTTGCTTGCTTGTATCAAATGGGTCTCAATTCAAACTCTTCTCTAACTTGAAGACCGTTTTCTCCAGCTTCATTCAAGGCAATCTCTTTGTCCTAAATCTTCCTTCCCTCGTAGGAGCTAACCAAAAACTTTGCCATTTGTCTTGCAAGGAGTTTGATTCCAAGAATCTCAAATATATCCATGAATCTTTTGGCCACGCCAGTGCTTACCGCCTTGAGAGTCTCTTTCCCAAACTTTCTGCCAAGTCTCTCTCCAAATTCCAATGCGTCCATTGTGTCTTCTCCAAAATTTCAAAATCTCCTTTCAATAATAGTCAATCTCGAGCGCCCAAACCTTTCAAACAACTTAACGTAGATCTCAATGGCCCCATCACTCCCAGTTCCAGAAATCACATGAATTAAATTATGTCTATTGTCAACAATCACTTGGGCTACATTTCCGCAATTCCACTTCAACACAAATCAGACGCTAGCAACCAATTAAAAATCATCCTTAATCACGAAAATCAAAAACGCAACTGTTTTCCTCCCAGCCTTTGCACTGATGGAGGCAGAGAATTTTCTTCTTCAGATTTTAGAGACTACATTACCTCAAACTCCATTTGCCATCTTGTCACGGAACCCTACAATCACCAGCACAACAGAAAAATTGAAAGAACTAACAGAACATTAACCAAATCAATCCAAGCCATTCTCCAAAGTTTGAAGCTTCCTCTCAACCTGTGGGCCAAAATCTCCAAATCAGCTCGTCTCACTCTCAATCAAATTCCCAAAGACTCTCATTCTCAATCTACCTACCAGATCTTTCCTAATAAATCACTCCCATGCAGTTACTTCCACCCCATCGGTTCCAAAGTTATCTTTCTGGACAACAAAATATCTTGCGGCAAAAAATTCAGGGACCAAGGCCTCTCTGGAACTCTAGTGGGTTACAATCCCGACTTCTTATCTTATCAAATCCCCACTCCTGACAATGCCATCCTGTCCTCCAAACATGTAAAGATTGTCAAAAATTCCACTCCCTTTTCTCCTCCTCCCTCCTCCTCTTCCTCCAATTCCGGCGACCAAATCTTAATCAAGTTGGACAATGATTTCCCTCTTCCTTCTTCTTCCTCTTCTTCTATTCCCTTTCCTCCTTGTCCTGATGAATACCAGTCCCCGTCTTCTCCTTCTCCCTCTCTTGACACTCCTCAGCTTGAGGATCAATCCTCCAACAACTCTTCCAATTCCTTTGACAATCTAACTACCCAGCTAGACCCCAGATACCAACTGCAAGATTGTTCCTCAGTTCATCCTCCGCCTCAATACGGATACCATCATTACTAAGTACCTAGAACCTTCAAAAAAGCAAAGAAATGCTTCAACTCTCTCAAGTGGGATGCCTCAATGGACGCCAAACTGAATGGTATTGAAAATCATGCCGTATGGGACGATTACAATGGGCCTGAGCCCATTAATCCGCTCAATACCACCTGGGTGTACCTTCTAAAGGACAAATGCCATGGGGATCCCTTAATCTATAAAATTTGGCTATGCGTTCAAGGCTTTGACCAAATATACGGCCTTGACTATCTCAACACTTTCTCTCCTACTGGAAAAGCTGCATCACTCAGAATGGCTCTCCTCTTTTGTCTTTAGCATTCCCTTCCAATCAAACAATTTGACATCAAAAGCGCCTTCCTCCACGCGCCTTTAACCAAAAAGGTCATTATCAAAACCCCCAAGGGAAGCAAAAGAAAATTGAAATACCTGATCCTCAATAAGTCGCTCTACGTACTCATGCAATATTCTGCCAACTGGTTCCACACCTTAACCTCCTGGATTCAAGAGCAAGGCTTTCACAAATCAATTTCAGATCCCTGCCTTTACATTCATTCCAAAAAAAATTCCGTTTTATTTTTCCACGTCGATGACTTAATACTTGTAGGCCCAGGAGATGACTTCTAACAAGCCTTTTTCAATTGATTCCCAAATTCCAGTCATCATGAACCCAACACCATCGTAGCTATGAAGTACAAACAAATCAACAACAAAATCCTTCTCTCTCAGCGTAAAAATATTGAACACGGTCTTGAAGAACTCAAGATGAGCGACTGCAAACCCTCCTCCATACCTCTGACCGTCAACTCCAGTTTAAGTACTGCCTTGGACAAAGAAAATGAAGAATTTCAATCCTTGGGAATAAATTAACAATCTTCTGTGTTTCTCATGAATTACATAGCCTGCCTCACCCAACCAGACCTCAGCTTTGCTGTATCAAGTCTTGCCAGATTCTGTGAGAAACCCAGAATGTGTCACTGGAGAGAAGTGAAGCGCTGTTGGAAGTATCTCAAAGCTAACAAAAACCTCAAACTCACTCTTCAAGTTCATTCTCTTAATACTCAAATTGAATGCTTCAGCAATTTGACTTGGAGAAATGATCTCAAAACTTGACAATCTCAATCTGGAAATCTCTCCCTTCTCTTTGGATCTCTCCTTTCCTGGAGCGGCTACAGACAAAGAAATGTCACTCACTCTACGACCAAAGCTGAACTGAATCCACTTGTGGATTCCTTTTCAGAAGCTATTTGGATGAAAGACTTAGTAGCCAAACTTTAGAAATAAGAAACTCAACCCAGTCTATACTACATAGATCACAAAGGCCTGGACGACAAACTCAAGAAATTTGGCTGCAACTCTAAAACTTGTCACATTGACATCAAAACTAAGGCCCTCAGAGAGGAGCTGTCCCTAGGCAAACTTGTTGTCAAACTGATTTCCTCTCTTGAAATGAAGGCAGACGGTCTGACAAAGGCTTTACCCTACCCTTATCTGTCCAACTTACTAAATCTCATTGATCCCTCTCACTCTATTGCTTCCTCAGTCATACCAGGCACAGGGAGTGTTGAATCCCCTGAACATCCTCCCTCTCCTTCCTAGTTGACTTGACCATGTCCCGGGCTCTTCAATTTCCTTTTTTTGCTATTCCCTTCCTGTCTCTTGAATGCCACTAGTACAAACCGCGCGACCCCTTCTCTTCCCTTGGATCATATGTTGCGCCGGACCTTTTCTTAGCTTTAGGACCAGTAAAATCCCGCTTCTCTTTTATTTCAGCCCACTCTAGAAGGCTTTACTCGACTTACTCATCTCGCTCCGCTCTTCTTCCTTTCCCACTACTTGAATTCTCTTCCTTTTTCTTTTTCACTTATTCCTTTTCTTATTTCTTTATGCGTTCTCCCCAACTCTCCTAATCATGCAACCTCAAACTACCAACCGCAAACTCTTCTCCATTGAACTCTGTCTGGTAAGACTTCAACTCAATCTCATTTCCTGGTCCACTGTGCTCCTCAGTCCTGATACTCATTTATCTCCATACGAAGAATCTACTTCCTGTCTCCTAATTTTCTATCTGTGTTTAGCGTCCTCTCTCAATCAACCTCAACTCAGCTCCGCAGTATCTTGATGTTTGTTTCCTTCTCATTTCTTTCCTTCTTTTATTCTTATCCTCTTTTGTGATTCCTCATACTGATTTTCCTTTCTTTAGCCCTCTTGAAATTATCAATTCTTTTGTTCTCTTGAACCACCTCAGAAATCCAACAGAGATAGCCAGAGGATACCTGTTGGAATTTCACAGAGAAATCTCTGCAAAATCCTGATGGATTTTACGGAGAGATCACAGCCCAAACTAGAGAGACCACCCAAAATCTTGGTTCCTGCCAATGAGATTTGGGGAGCTGTGGGTAAAGATTTTCTCTCTCAGGTTCTTGGATCTCAACAATCTCACTTGTGACTTTCTCAATGTTTTAATTGTATTTTTTACCTCATTGTCTTGTATCCTTCTTTTTGAAACCTCTGTTTTTTTTCTTCTCTTTTTATTTTTCATCATTTTCTTCTATTACTTTCTAAATTGACTGGACCTTGCTACTTGGCCTCTCAATATGTTCCAGGTCAAGCTCCCTCAACCACCAACCTCAACCTCAGCTCATCCTCATCTTCTCTTCCGGATTACATTGCTGGCTTCATGGTGAGATTGCAATTGACTGCACTCACATGCACCCACCTGACTGATCTGCCCCCATTCCAGAATCTGACCCATCAATTAATCAAACCTGCTTTCTGTCAAAAACTCTCAATTGAATCCACCTTGTTGAATTCTACCCAGACCGTGCTCATCTTACAATGTCCTTCCTCATCTTGTTGGTCTGATTTTTCTCTTTGTTTTTTCTGCTCTCCCTACCCTCATCTAACTCCCTTGTGGCTCTTCTACAGTCCATAGCATCTGTTTCAATTCAATTTTTTTGAGTTTTCAATACTTTACAATAGTTAAAACAGAAGGAAACTCACCTCTCAATAACTGTCAGCTTGCTACTATGTACAGAGCAACCTGTCAGAGCAACACAAAACTATAAAAAATAAGAATATCTAAATTAAAAAAGTAGGAGTCAGAAATCCATAAATATTATTGAATAAATGGATTCCTCATCCTAAATTAGGTAGGTTCACTCACTGAACCCCCCTTGAAATCCAAGTCCACAAATTTTTAAAATGATGAAAAATAAAAGTACTAAAAATTACAACACCAGTATGGCACCTTTTTGCCATTTTAACATTTCACACGTGTTTTCACGTATATTGTTTACACCTAAAATTCACTCAGAATTGAGGTGTTATGTATATTTTAGGAGTTACACGCGGAAATGTGTTACGTCACAATTCCCGCACGCAGCCCCGCATCATTACCTACCCCTACTTACTCATAGTAGCAGTTTCCCGCGTACTAGAGACCCGCGCCCAGCTAATTCTGCGACGCACGCAGCGGATCCCACCCCGCGGAAATCTGAACTGACTGATCCCTGCGTCTGGATCCGTTGTGACTAATCTGAAAACCAGGTACTGCTCAAAAGAGCTACAACCTAATTAGGGTTGCCTGGCATATGTAACAAGTTGACATATGAATCAGTAATAATCTCAAAAGATCAAAACTAATAAAAATTAAGTTTAGAAAATTTTTTAATAATAAATTAAAGATCAAGGATTACCATGTAAATCATTGACTCTGATCTTTGAAGACCACAAAACAATACAAGGAGTGCTCATAAAAATTATTAAAAATTATTTACATGATCAAAAGTTGATGGAAAATGATTAAATGTTCACATCTGTCCACTTTAAAGAAATAATAATAGTAAAAATGAAGGATGAGTGTAGAACAATCAAATTTACGCCATAATAGATTAATAAATCCTGTGGCTAAAATAGTACAGAAATCCAGCAGATTTAAGGTCAGCTGATTAACAGCATCAGGTGGACGTGCTAATATTGCTCTGACTGGCTTTCCAGCCTCAGCCCCTGAGCAGAACTCTCTCTACACGCCCTGAGAAGCTCAAAATCACACCAAAAAGGTATTTATACAGACCTTTTTGGATCCATTATTCCATCATAAGTTTACCAGGAATTATTATTATAAATCAGCAACCGTGTCATTTTTAGTAAAGTGCTTATGGAGAGTCTAGCAAGTGATTTATGACCAAGTCTGTAGTATTATTATTTCTTTCTTAAAACCAATCAACCATTGAAGTTCAGTCAGGCAATCCAACCCATCTGCTCTGAAACCCTTCCTATTATTGCAGGATTTTCATGCTAAAGTGCTCAGAGTGAGTTTTTCCCTTCCTATCTAGGCCAGTGTGCTTTTATTCCTGATCATTAGTGGAATAAGCCCTTTCTCAGGCACCCATCTTCATTCAAAGGTTCTTAAAATGCCTAAGGAGGCCCCTTGAAGAGAGGTTGCTTTGTCTGTAAAGACGGCCAGTAGTAAAATACTGTGGCCCCTCTTTTATATACATTATACATATTGAAAACCTTTTGTTATCAAACCAATTAAACATTCCTACTTCTCTTTTTATATTATTTATTTGAGCCTCTAAGCGTTTATTTATGGAATTATTATTATTATTATTATTCCAGTATCCTTATCACTCTCTGTAGCTAAAGGACTGCAAGGTTCCTGTTATCAGAGAGCTGAAATTAATCAAATAATATATTTATTATTTATTCTATCACCGCTGGTAGCTAAAGTATAGCAAGGGTCTTGGCATCCAGGAGGCTGAAACTCTATATCTCAATCAGATCCCCAAGAACTTGGGACTGATGCCCTGGGAATGCATGCATGGGTATCAACTTCCAAGCAATTATCTCAAGCCAATTGGTTTGATTCCAACTTACCTAAATCTTGGCAATTGAAAACCAAAAAGTTTGAAGAAAAAGGTGCTTGAGGGAGACTCATAGGATATCAGCCAAAACTCCTGTCAGCTTGGGGCAGACTCATAGGATATCAGCCAAAATTCCTCTCATACAGGGTCCTCACACAGTCAGGCTCTGTGGTAGAGAGCAAGAATTTCAGGTTTGACAAGTTCCGTTCCTCCCAAAAGGATTATAATGAATATAAATTATGCAATACAAGAATATGACATAAAAGGTTTAGACATACATGGAACATTCTAGCATAATGTATATAGAAATTAAACATCAACATAATATGTATTTACAAATCATATAAATAAGACACACTCTAGCCGGCAGTCTAATTGGGATGGTAATTATTTGATTTACATCCTTTTCATTCTACAGGTTATGAGCCTGCGCTCACACTTACACCAATTATCGTACACCTTATCTGGCATCCACGGACGCTAGCAATACTCTCCCCTTGGCATTGCACTCACAACGCCAACCTTATTAATCAATCTGCCCCCGCGCTCCTGGTGGCTACTTTGCCAATCGTCCGGCGTTGTCTATTATCTTAATCATCCTCCCTGGCAGACTCCACCAGCAAAACCCGCTTGGGGAGATCCTTCCAGCGTTCTGAAATGTCGCAATCCGGTGATAGCACACCCACCACCTCGGCCGCCTCATCAAAGAGACAAGAATTGTCAATTCCAGTCTCGGAGCTAACGGCTTTTCTCAACGCAATCAAGAAACCTCCTGCTCCCACCTTGGATTCAGTCGCACAAACGCAGCTGCAATACGAGAAGTTTGGCCGCGGTTTGCGTCTGAATCTGAAGGCTGACGGGACCAACTTTCTGGAATGGTCCCAAGCCATCAACCTGCGGATCAGGCAACTATTCCAGGTTGCGGACTACTTTGACTCCACTGCACCTGATGAGCTGCCGGGTCGAGATGTCATCACTGGCACGATCGTCAAGTATAGCATAGATATTGCCTTAGTTCCCTTCGTATTGTCCAAGACAGACAGAGACGCATACAAAGTGCTCAAAGATTGTTTTGGCACCGTCTCATGGTCATACCTCACCTCCCAATGGTCCAGGGTCTTCAATAACCCCAAAGTCATCACCAACCCTAATAAGGCTTACAATGACATCAAGCTGTCTCTACAAGACATTGAGAAGCATGTTGGAGGCTTCACCGTTGACAACATCCTCTCATTCAGCTTGCACCACAACGCCGGTCACTATACACAGGATATCACCAATGCCCTCGATAGCCAAATTGCCATCAGCAAGTCTTTCTCTGTCGCCCCGAGAGACGTCCTTGAGCTCCTATTGCGCAATGTTGCCTCCACCACCGACATACCGACAAGCTCTCTCCTCAGCTATCATACCAATGCAAGGGGGCATCAAGGCCAGCCATCCCGGGGACGGAATCAAGGTAAAAATTGGTCATCTGGCTTCCGCTCCAATGACTTCTCTTTTGATTACCTCAATGAATCCTGTATGGCGAAGAGCAACGAATGGGCCCGCTCAAACCTCAACTCCAAGAGCCCGTGTCCTTGGTGTTTCGAGTGGGGACATGCGCCTGGTGATTGTCCCAAGCGGAAGGCCGGCGTGCAACCAGTACCAGACCCACGGCTAACAAACCCGAATGCTTTCATCCGCAAATTGGACTTTTTTCATCCCACATTCAGCTTGTACAAGCCGGCGGGTACCATTGCCGTGGTTGACCAAAATGACGTGCCATTGGCGGCGGCCTTGGTAGACTCTGGTGCCACCAATAGTGTCACGAACAATGTTAGTATTTTCACCCAGATCCGGGACGCAAATATTTCTCTTACTGTTGCCTCCACAGACCGGTTTCCCGTAAATAAGGTCGGAGACGCCAGCATTCCAACTCCCTACGGCACCTTACGCATTACAAAAATGCTATATTGTCCGCACATTGATGGTACCATCATCTCTAGCGGCAAATTCAAAAAGTTTGATGGGGATGTCAACTACAATGGTGTAAGGTACACTCTATCTCAGGATGGGCGGCATACTCAGATTTTCATGCTCCAGGACCGTTGTTTCCTCTCCATTACTAAACCCACCTGTGTGCAATCCATCGCTACCTCCCCCTATCAGCCTCATGAACTCATAGGTCACCTCTCTATGCGGATGCTTGGGAACACTCATCAGCATTCTGCGGCAGATGGTCTTCCGCCCCTCCATGGTGAACTGCAAGAGCCGTGTACCTCTTGTTCCCTTATGAAGGCCAAACATACCCTTCCTGAAATACCCTCGCGCAAGATCTGCTTGATGCCTGGGGACGTTGTATCTGCCAATGTCTTAAGCCCGTTTGATGTTGGCATCAATGGTAATAAATATGTTCTCAACATCATGGACCTACATTTGGGCATGCTATCCTCAATTCCCATCAAGGCAAAATCGGATGCACCTCACAAGGTTATCAAATGTATCAATCAGTTTTGCAATATCTCTAGCTACTCAATTAAGCATCTCCGCACCAACAATGCGCTAGAATTTGTGTGACACAAGGCCCTAGCCGAACATCTAAGTAACCTGGGCATCCTCCATGAGAGAAGTGTGCCCTACAAGCACCATCAGAATGGCGTGATTGAGCGGGCCAATTGGACTCTTACCAAAATGGCGAGAACAATGATCCATTCCTCCGGGCTTCCGACAAACATTTGGCCGTACGCCTTTTGGCATGCGGCCTACATCTACAATAGATTGGTTCATTCTGCAAAAGAAAAAACGCCAATAGAGATTGCACTGGGTAAACAACCGTCATTAACGATGCTTCAACCCTTTGGGTGTCAAGCGTACGTCTACGACCATACACATCTGAAACAGATGCAGCCTTACGCGAAGGAGGTTAAACACCTTGGGGTGAGTCCAGACTCCAAAGGGTGGATCCTATTGGAACCTTCCACCAACAGAATCTTAACCGGCATTTCCGTCTGATTTGTTGAGGGTCACCCTGGAGGATCATCTTACTCCTCAACTATTGCCTCTTCTGGTCTTGGGGATTTTTGGTTGGGAGACGCCCTTGACCAGCAGGATGCTTTTGTGGCAAAGCTCAGCTCTTCTCTCCAGTACGACCTGGACAACCCCTTGGTAAGGCAAGCGTTGAAATCTGAGTTCTTGGACCAATGGAAGGGTGCCATGGGTGAAGAGAACACCTCTCTCCTTGAGATGGGGGTTTTTGAGCTCAGTGACCCGCCTGCGGACCGCTCTTGGATCCTTGGTAGTTGGTATGTTCTCACTACTAAACGTGAACCAAAGGGCACGTTCCTGCGCCGTAAGGACAGGTTGGTGGCCCAAGGTTTCAGCCAGATCCATGGAATCAGTTTTGAAGAAACGTTCGCACCGACACCCACCTTCTCGGCGCTGCGGATGGCTCTTGCATTAGCGGCCAGATTCAAATGAAAACTGGCATCTTTCGACGTCAAAACAGCGTTCTTACATAGCAAGATCGACGAGATTGTTTATTTATGGCCTCCCCTTGGTTTTGAATGTCCCCCGGGCAAGGTACTTTGGCTTAAGAAAGCCCTATACAGCACCAAACAAGCAGGCCGCTGTTGGTGGATGCACTTGCGCCAACGGCTTGAAGCCATTGGCTTTGCGTCCAATCAGAGGATACCAGCACGTATACTTACTCTTCCAACCAAGGCAAGGCCTTCCTTTGGGTCCATGTCAATGACGGCATTCTGATGGCCGAGAACAACAATGTACTCCGGAATCTTCAATCCCGCCTTACCAGCTTGATCACAATGAAAGGGGACGATCAGCTTGCCTCCATTGTTGGTATATCTGTTGAACGCTCCGACGACACCTTCTTTCTCTCCCAGCCTGCCCTGGTGGACAAAATCCTGCAAACTGACAACTCCTTCCTGACCTCCCCAACTCCGCTCTCTGATGCCTTGCTCATGTCGAATCTGTCGGAAAAACCAAACCCTGACTACCTTCATCGAATAGGAATGCTTCTCTACTTGGCACAGGGGACCCGGCCGGACATATTCTTTGCCGTGCACTACCTGGCGCGGTTCTCCCTTAATCCAGATGATACTCACTTTAGCGCGTTGACCAGACTTGTGCAGTATATCAGGCGTACTCAGAACCTCAAACTTGCCATTCAGCCTTCCGCGGCGGACTTCTCTCTCCAGACCTACGTTGATGCCAACTGGGGCGGAGAGGGGGCACGCTTGTCGCATGGCTTTCTCACAACCCTTGGGGGTGTGCCCGTCAACTGGGGGTCCAGATGACAGACGTGCGTTGCGAGGTCTACCTGCCAAGCTGAGTACATGGCTCTGTCCATGGCTGCGATGGAGTCATTGTGGCTCCAAAACCTCCTTGAACGACTGATACCCGGATCTTCCCCGACCATCCTCTCCGACAATCAGGCAGCAGTTAAAATTGCTGGCAATAAGGCCAGCATGAAGAACTCTCGGCATATTGACCGAGAATTCCACTTTATCAATGAATTGTTGCGACTTGGCCGGCTTGACTTACGGTGGATATAGGGCAACAACCAACACGCCGACATATTTACCAAGGCTCTGGGCAACGTTAAACTTCAAAACTTTACCGATTCATTTCTTTCTGGAGGTGCCTGATGCACATTTCAAGTCAGTGATTTTCTTTTACGTCTGCACCGCACTCTGTGGGTTAGAAGGTTCACCAAGCCACGTGGGTGAGCATTCTGCAAATTTTTTTTGCCTTTGAGACATTAGGCCAATCACCACGATTACCGGTTGTGAACACGTGGGTCTTTTGGTGTTGATGCGGGGGGGAATATAATGAATATAAATTATGCAATACAAGAATATGACATAAAAGGTTTAGACATACGTGGAACATTCTAGCATAATGTATATAGAACTTACACATCAACATAATATGTATTTAAAAATCATATAAATAAGACACACTCTAGCCGGTAGTCTAATTGGGATGGTAATTATTTGATTTAAATCCTTTTCATTCTACAAGGATGACTGGCGACAAGAATCAAAAGACTGGACAAGTGCAGACATCACTCATCCTGCTTGTAATTGGCAATCCCTTGAATCAAATGACAAACTTGCGCTAGTTGACCAATACTGGATCAAATTCAAGTCTGAATCAAAAGACTCCAGGAGAAATGAGGAGAAAGTCATCAACCAGCTTACTGTGAGTCAAGCCCCCAGAAGAGTGCTGAGGGACCTTAACAATATCAATAATCCCCAGAACTACCTGCCGTTTTGTGCCAAAGAATGTATTTGAGGCCATAAAGTTGGAAACTTGGAACAAATCCCTTGATGTGGAGCTCCACACCTGTGAGGAACTCAATTTGTGGGAGGACTACTTTGGAATAGAGCCCAAAAATGTACTGAACATAACTTATGCCTTCAAAATCAAAAAGAACACCCATGGCAGACCCAAGAACTATAAGGGAACAGTCTGGGTCAAGGAATTCAATCAAAGGTATGCAGTGGATTACCTTGACACTTACGCCCCAAATGGAAAGGTTGCCTCTCTCAGAGAGGTGTTGCTTTTGGCAGTCAAGAAGGATCTCCCAATCCTCCAATTAAATGTAAAAGGGGCCTTTATTCATTCTCCCCTGGAAAAAATTGTATACATATGAATACCAACAGAATAAAACCAATAGAGCCCAATACTCAAGCTAAAAAAATATCTCTATGCACTCAAGCAGTCTGCAAAGAATTGGTAACAAACACTAAGTAAATGGATACAAAAAAAGCGTTTCACTCCATTGGACACAGATCCATGTCTGTACCTAGGAAATGAAAAAAGGTCTGCAATCTTTGTCAATGTTGATGACCTGCTTATGGTTGGAGATTTCGAGACTTTTAAAGAAAGTTTTCTCAATAAATTTCCCAACCCCTCAGCTCATCTCCCAAATACCCTGCTAGGGATGAAAGTGAAAAATGATGGGAATTCCATCAACCTCTCACTTCCCCTGCACATATAGAAGGGGCTCAAGGAGACGAAGATGCCGAGTGAAAATTATCAAATACCACATGCACTCGCGGTCTCCAGCTGAAACCTGCAACCAAGGTGTCAACTTGCTACTATTGCAGAGCAAGCTGCAAAAATAACAAATATAACATAAAACAAAAAATAATTAACCTAGGAAGGAGTAGGAAAACCAGAAATATTATTACAGAAATGGATCCTTCACCCAACATTAGGTAGGGTCCCTCACTCACCCCACCCTTGAAATCCAACTCCTTATATTTTTAAATAATTAAGGAAAGAAAAACCAAAAATACCACGGCACCACCATTGAGCTTTTTGGCCAAGTATATGTTCTACACATATTGTCATTTATAGGTTTTATACCTAAAATTAAGTCAGAATTGAGGTGTTTTGTATATTTTAGGAGTTATGGACGGAAATGTGTTTTGTCACAATTCCTGCACGCAGCTGCGGAAGCCAATGCAGCCTCTCGCAGCTGAGATACAGCCCTTTCACTCCGTCAAGGTTGTGTATGCAGCCCCGGGCCTCTAAAAAGTATGCAGCCATGGGACTACGGGTTGACAGAGTGACAGGCGGCCTGAGAAGCTTAGGGGCGTAAAAATGCTACAACCCACACAGGAACATTCTAAATATGTAATAAATGTTCCCGTGGATAGTAGATAGTCTAAAAGTAAATAATATCATATAAAAATAATTAAATAACCCTTATACGTATTTTTTATTAAATATAATTCAAAGTACCAAGAATGTCAAAAATAACACAATGACAACTTCCAAAAATATATTAAAATCCTTTAATATACTTTTATGAGAATTTCTAGACATCAATATTTATGTGAAATACTAATAAAACTAATGATGTAAAAATATTACATGAATTCCATGACTTATATTTTTAGGTAATTATTTTAGTAAATCAACTGGAACTTAAAAATAAGGAGTAAAATCAATATCATGACTTTACTCCAGTTATTTACTATATAATGAGAACTAACCTGACACCAGGATGTCCTTAGAAATTTCCATTAAAATATTTCTTAACTTACTGGGAAAATTTACTAATGATCATTAATTAAATAATACATAAATAGGACAGATTAGTGTTATTCACACATCCTAATATCAATTATAAAGTATAATAATTCCCATACGCTGAGGAATTAGATGCTACGCGTTCTATAGCACAAGGAACACGTGACAGGCTACCACTGGTTACCCTGCTAGCCTTAGTGTCTGTCCATTTGAGCCCCTGTACCCCTCAGAAGGATAGTATTGGGACTCCAAAAGCCGTAAATAAAAAGCTCTTTTGAGGATATTGATGGGCAGAGACCCAGTTATATTTATATCCAGAAACCGTTCCCAGGTAATCAAGTACTTATAAAAGATAGGTAAGTGATTTATGGATAGGTCTGATCAATAATATCCATCCTCCATCCCTTTTTTATCAATTAAAACTGCTAAACAAAGTTATAACCCCAGTATACAGGTTTAACCCATCAGTGCACGTCCCAAACAGATAGCCAAAGTATTTAATGATATACCAGTGAGTTTTATTATTCTTTCTTTGTTGTGGCAGCTTGGTTCCAAAGCCCTGCCAATCCACCGTGTATTTTATATACATATTATCTTTGGGCAAAATATCCTTTAAACTAAAGAGCCCAAAGTAACCAGGACTACGTGTTTTCATACTGAAATCCCTGAAGAGAGGTGTTAAAGATACCCAATATAATTTTGGCCCATCTATAAAAATATTTAACAATCAATTTATTCATATTGATTTATAAAAATAAATCATAACCAAACCAATTAACCTTGCAATAAGCTTAATCCAAATATTTTACGGATTTTTGCTGCATTTATTAAATAATATATTTATTATTTTTTCTATCAACTCTGGTTGGTAAAGGATAGTAAGGGTCTTGGAATCAATAAGGCTGACACCAGGAAGAAGTGAAAGAGGTGCAAAAATTGAACCTGAGGTGTTTATTCCCTATTGGGAGACTCAACTTCATTGCCCAACTGGCTTGACCTAACATAAGCTTTTCTTTTTTGTCACATGGTTGGTTCTCTGAAAAAACCAGCATCAAAAATTGGAACAAAAAAGTCAGGGTGTGGAAATACCTTGCTGGAACTAAGGATCAATGCCTTTGAATCTGAAAAAAGCATAGCAACAACAGCCCAAAAGTGTACAGCAACACAACCTGGGCGGACAATCCTGAAACCAGGAATTCTCAGACCAGCTTCATTTGCTTTTTTGGGGAGCCCCAATCTACTGGACCAGCTTCTGTCAGGAAAACATAGCCCACTCATCTACCAAAGCCAATTTGAATGCTTTGAGCAAAGTAAAACTGGATTCAAGGTGGATTAACCATATGATATCTAAGCTGGGGAGGATTGAACCAATTCCCAGCTGCCACCTTATTGAAAAAAAAGGACACCTTGACAAGATTGTCAATTTTGGCTTTAATTCTAACACAAATTTCATAGAATTAAAAACAAAAAGCCTATTCTCTGATCTCAAGGAGGATCTGATCAAGGTTCAACTTGTGACTTCGAAATTAATGGTAGCCAATGCTTTGACCAAGATTTACAATCCAACTTCAATGTCTTGACTTATACACCACATTTGTTTCTGAAATAGGCATTTTGAATTAAGGGGGAGTGTTGGAAAACATCTTGGAAACTTGCACGCTTGCGCTATTGCACTGATGCAGAAACTCAAGATCTGGATCCTTTTAAGTCTTCTCAAGGCAACAACCTCCTGTTTAGTAATAAGGACTAGCAAGGCCTACAGATTATCAACGTTCCTGCTTCCCACTCTGATCCTCATATCACTTCACCTCACCCCCAATCTAGAACACTCAACCTTCTATCATGAATTCTTTCAAGACCTAGTCTGCAATAATCTCAAGCTGGTAATAAAGAATGCTAATTCAACACTCCAATCTGGCTCATACTGATGGACTCTTCTCTATCCTTCAGGTATACTCACTTTGACCAGAAGGTCTCAAGATTGATTCCTCATCCTCTCAGACTGCTGTAACCAGTATGTCATTCTCAGTTTCCAACTCTGAGATTTTTTTGTCTCATTCACTCATCCCAGTTCACCTCTGAAATCTAATAGTGGTCCTGGTCCACTTGGTTATTCAGTTATTTCACTTTTCTTTTAATTTTTGTGTACTTATTTTCTCTTAGGTAAGAGAAAGAACACATATTTTTGTCTTTCATTTTGAATCGGGATTTCTCTTATATTTCTCTTGGTTGGTTACGGAATATAAATTATTAAATCTTAACAGTCAAAACAGAAAAGCCAAACTCAACAAGCCTCCATTGGAGGAACCAACAGCAAAGATGATATTTTATTCCAAGGAAGAAACCCAATTAATACCTGTCCTTCAACTATCCACCAACTTCCCCACCTGGAACCTCCAAATGATCTTCTTCCTCCAGGAAACTAAGCTCTGCAAAATCAAAAAAAACTGAATCTCCAAACCCACCTCACACCAAGGCCAAGGAGTATTTGAGCAAAGCCTCATTGATCATAATATCACGGTTAAGCAATAGGGTTCACAATGGAAGAGTTTATTCCAAAAATAGATCAAGTTCCTACAATATCTGGGAAAGAATAAATGAAAAATATGAAAAAACACCCCAGGCCATTGACTGCAATGTGGGAAGATGGAACTTGGTCAAGTTAAATGGAAAATTTTTGCATTTTTTGGATCAGATTGAAGGTTTCTTGATGGTTGAGGATTCCAGTAGCGGATTGGGTGTTGATATTCAATTTGCAGAAAGTGGTGTGGTCTTTGTCAGCTCTCTGATACCAGGAACCTTGCAATACTTTAAATACAGAGAGTAATTAAAGTGATGGAGTAATGATTTTCCCCCTCAAAAAGCTGAAAGAGCCCAAATAATAAATAATTCAAGAGATGTTGCAAGGTTTAATTATTTTGTTAGAAGATTTTTCAATGTGGCCAAAGTATTATATTACTGCAGATATTTATAGTCAGAGAGCCTATCTTCAGTTTGCCTCCTTAGGCAGTTAAAGAACCTTGGAATGAATAATGGGTGCCCTATAAGGACTTATAAACTGGTATGGCCAGGAAAAACAGCACAATAGCCAAGGAAGGAAGGGAAAAACTTACTCTGACAAATATTTTGACAGAAAGCATGAAATGATTGAGGTGAAGGGTTTCAGAGCAGTTGGTTTTGATTGCTTGACTATACTTTAATGAATCAGGTTGATTTTCATGAGAAAAAATAATAATTTTCAGCCTTCTGGATTCCAATATCCTTCCTATCCTTTAGAAACCAGAGGTGATAGAATAAATAATAAATATATTATTCAATAAATGCAGAAAAAAACCATAAAATATTTGGATAATGCTTGTTGCAAGGTTAATTGCTTTGGATATGGTTTCTTTTTATAAATCAATATAAATAAATTGATTATTAAATCTTTTTATAGAGAATCCACAATTATATTGGGGATCTTTGACACCTCTCTTCAGGGAATTCAGTATGAAAACACTTAGGCCTGGTTACTTTAGAACCTTTAATTTATATTCTTTAAGGATATATTGCCCAAAGATAATATGTATATAAAATACACAGTGGAGTGGCACTGATTTGTAATCAAGCTGCCACAAAAAAGAAACAATAATGATACTCACTGGTATATTATTAAATCCTTTGGGTACCTGTATGGGACATGCACTGATGGGTTAAACCTATAAAATGGGCTCACAAGGTTTTTCAGCAGTTTAAATTGATAAAAATGGTTGGGGACAGATATATTTGATCAGAATGAAGCCATAAATCACTTACTTATTTCTTATAAGTATTTTATTACCTTTTCAAGGTATCTTGATATAAATATAACTGGGTCTCTGGGTAACAATATCCTCAAAAGAGCTCTTTATTTATAGCTTTTTGAGCCCCAATATTTTCCTTCTGAGGGGTACAGGTGCTCAAAAGGACGGAAAATGAGGCTAGAAGGGTAACCATTGGCAGCCTGTCACGTGTTCTTGGTTCTGTAGCAAGGGTAGCATTTAATTCCACAGGGTATGGGAATTACTCTACTTTATAATTGATGTTTGGACGTGTGAATAACACTAATCTGTCCTATTTATGTATTATTTAATTAATTATCCTAAGTAAATGTTCCCAGTAAGTTAATAATTTTTGTAATGGAAATTCCTACTGATATTTTGATTTCAGTTGAGTTCTCATTATGTATTTGGAGAAAAGTCATGATATTGATTTTACTCCTTATTTCCAAATTCAGTTGATTTACTTAAAAAATAACTTAAAAATATAATTCATGGGTATTCATGTAATATTTTTACATCTTAGTATTTCAAAAAAATACTTATGTCTAGAATTTTTCATAATAGCATATTAAAGTATTTTAATATATTTTTAGAAGTAGTCATTATGTTATTTTTGAAAAAAATTTTTATTAATTATATTTAATAAAAAATAGGTATAAAGGTTATTTAGGTATTTTTATATAGGTTTTGGTATTTTTAGAATATCTACTATCCACAGGAAAATTTATTACATATGTAGAATGTTCCCATTGGGGTGCCCAATCTGGGACACCTGTGGACCAGTACGGGAAAAGCAAAATTTTTATGAATTTTTTTATAGCCTCCATTTTTTTTTTTTAAAAAAAAAAAATTTTTTTTTTGAAATCATCTCTCATTTCAGTTCCCTGTTTTCAGCCCTTTCTTCTCCTAGTTGTCTAGTAAGATCTCTCAGTGCCCATTTCTTGGTCCTATGTTCAAGTCACCCTTGCTTTACGCTGCTATAAACACTTTTGGCAAACACGCGGATGAAGACCAGCTTGCCTCGCGGGTTTATTTCCTGCACAGGCACCTCCAATTGGCCATCAACATCCAAAATCCAATCCAATCCTTTTCTTTTTTTTTTTTCTTTTTTTTCTGTCATAATTCAGATCTGATCCGTGGAGGCAACTTGTTGGAGAAGTAAGTCCTCCCAATTGTGAACCATCAGGGAAGGATTCTTGTTGTTTTAGTGAAACTCTACCCTTGCCACGCTTGTGAGCCACCTTGGAACTCTGCTTTTTGGATCCCCTGAGGAACTCTGTCTTCAAATGGAATCTGCTCCCTCCACCACTGTTTAGGTCAAGATGGTCAAGATCAAACCCCCAAACAAGAACCTTGGCTTCAAAGGTGAAAACATAAAATAAATTTCTCTATGACACAGAACCAGAAGACTGAGGAAACACAAGCATCATGAGAAACAGGACAACAAAGAAGAATGAGAATGAAATAATAGATGATGTGAAAAGGGAGATCCTACGCCTGAAGCCAACTGATTGAGTGAGGAGGCAATGGTGTAATTTGAGGTAGATGTTTCCTCGGGACTTGAGTGGAGACTAGTTGAAGAGGTCCCTAGATTGAGTTTAAAATATGGCCAAGATTCCAAAGGAGAGGAGCCTTACCAGGCAGAAATAGCAGATCAAAAGAGGTTTAGATCTTGAGTGGTGTTCAGATGAGTAACAAGGTTGTAAGGCCAGATACAAATGAGATGAAGGAAGATACAAATGAGATGAAGGGGAGTAGGAGAGCTGAGGTTCTGGAAGCGGACAGAGATGAGATGAAGAAAATGAGAAAAAGAGGAAAGAGGGAAGAAAAAAACAAACAGAAAGAAAGAAAGAAGCAGAGCCCAAAACAGTATAGAGGTGAGGTCCGGGTCCCTGGTAGATTATCATGACAGTGCGCAAGAGAAGTAGGGAGTGCTTGGAAAGTAGGGAGCGGGCGGATTGGAATCTCAACAACCCTCGTGACTGGGAAGCGGGGAAACCAAGGAGAATTTGGAGGAAGATTCCGTGAAGACCTTACTCTGTAGACGCTCAAAGCAGTTGATAGATGATTCTTTGGTTAGTGAGTTGGCTATCACTTCTTCAGTTGAGATTAGAGTGAGGTCAAACATGGAGAGATTGAATTCTTCTTTTAGTCCTTTAGTTTTGATGTCAATGTGACGTGATTTGGAGTGTGAGCTGAATTTTTTTATTTTATCTTCTAAACCTTTATTATCTATGTAAATTAGTGGTTATATGTTGGAATAGCAGTATATCTCACTGACTAGGTGAGTAATCCATTTTAGTTCCAGGTAGCAGTCAAGGAGTGCATTGAGTTCAGATTCTGTAGAATAATAGGGGATGTTTCTTTGTCTCAATGAGTTCCAGATGATTGGGCTGACATAATGAAAGATGAGATAACAGGTCTGTGATTCTTGGAAGATAGGATTGTTGCCCCATGTGGCCTCACTGTAGCTAGAGATCATTTTTTGAGAAGTATCAAATTTGATGGTTAATTCGAAATTTCTGGTGGTTTTGAGGTACTTCCATACTTTTAGCACCTCTCTCCAGTGATTCATGCCAGGCTTTTTGTTGTACCTTGCAAGGCTAGATACAGCCAAAGAAATATATGGAAGAGTATATTGAGATAAGTGCTTGAGAAGCCCTACAGCCAAGGAATAGTTGATGTTTATTTGACAAAATTCAGTGTGGTCCTCATCTGTTGCAGGTTCAATTTGCAGATTCTGAGTTAGCGGTGAGTTCATATCCTTGCAGTGGGTGATTCCAAGTTCCTCCAATCCCCGGTCTATGTGGTTTGGTTTACTTAAGAGAATGGTGTCTTCCTTAAACTCCATGAGCATACCAAGGATTGTGCTGGGCGGATGACAGGAAGAATTGGGAAATTGGTTCAAGAAACTGTTAGCAAATGAATTGGACCTTCCAACATGGATAAGTTTGTCAACATGGAAATACAAGATTTCTTTAAAATTGGAGTTGAGATAGAGACAAGGATCGCTTGTTGACTTGTGGAAACCTTGAGATTTGATCCAAGTTGTGAGCATTTTGTACCAGTTCTTAGGAGACTGGCAAAGACCGTATAACAATTTTTTTAATTTCAAGTATGGTGTTTTTCTGTGAGACCCTTTGGGAGTTTTGGTTATCACTATTTCATTCAATGGGTCATGAAGAAATGCCCCTTTTACGTCAAACTGGGTGAATGTCATCTTGTTCTTCAGGCCATAGAGTAGTGTGAGTCATAGGGAGCTGAGTTTGCCAGTTGGTGCCCAGGTTTGTTTGAAGTCGACGCCATGGATCTGATCAAAGCCCTGAATGCATGACCTAGCTTTGTATTTCACAGGTTCACCGTGGCAGTTCTCTTTAACCTTGAATACCCACGTTGTATTCAGGGTATTATTTGTATTATTGTAGTAATCTTCCCAAACTTCCTGAGATTTTATAGAGTTCAATTAATCTTCCAAAGCTTTCTTCCACTTTGGCTATTCAGGGCATTTGCATGCTGCTTGGTAAGATGGCAAAAGGTACTAGTGATGGAACCCGTATGTCTGGGGCCTTTGAGTTTCTTGCCTGGGCCATGTATAGAGCTCTGAGGTGGTTGGTTTTGGAGCAGGAGAGGGAATTTCTGGAGGAGGAGAAGGAGAAGAAGGGGGGTCTATGTCTTCAAGGTCAGAGTTTGAATCTGAGGAATTGGTTCCGGTCTCTCTGGGTAGATACTGCTTATCCTTTGTGGAGAAGTCAGCGTTGTTGGAGTTCAGGTCAGATTGCAAAAAAATGTCAAGGCCCGGAGATTTGAGGAAAGGGAATTTGCTAAGTTGAGACTTGAGGGATTTGACACGTTTGGTTTTGAAAATACGGCCTAGAGAGTTGAGGATGAGGTATGAATGAAAGGTGGGGTTGAACCCAACTAGGATCCCTTCCAATCCCTTCTTGTTGTTTTTTCTGCCCTTCTGGACACAATTTTCCAGGTAGATTACAGCAGTACCTATGGGTTTCAGGTAGTTTGCAGGGAGATTCTTACCAAAAATGAGTTCCCAAGGGGATAGGTGTTTACCATCTCTTGGGATTTGATTGAGCAACAAGAAAAAGCTCCTTGTTATAATGTGCCAATAGTTTTTAGGTAGTTGCAAGCAGGGAAATGTAGCGCGGGCAAATTCAATTATTTTCCTATTTGCTCTTATGGCTTGCACATTGTTCTGCAAATGATAGGGTTTGGAGGTTTGTAGCTTGATATTTTTGGTTTTAGAAAAGTTCTTGAATGTCAAATTGGTAAATATGGTTCCCTTGTCCAAAAATACCTCTGATGGCTAATACCCTAATTGTTTGTGTTCTGTTTCAAGTATCTCAATAATAGTTTCAGTTGTTTCATCCTTGGAGCCAAGTCAAAATGCTGCAAGCTAGCCAGAGAGGTTGTCCACTAGAGTAAGAATATAATGGTGGCCAGCTTTGGATTGAGGAGTGATGGGACCAATCAAATCTAAGTGTATTTTCTCCAGAGGTTTTGTGGCAGGGGATGATACATTGGTGAATTGTGATCTGGTGATTTTAATTCTAACACAACAGTTGCATTGGAATCTGATGATCTCTTTGTTGGTGAAAAGATCTTTTAGAAGAGGTTTCAGAGAGGAGACAGATGCATGTTGGTACAATTTGTGTATGTCCATTAGAGAGAGGGATTCTTTCTGCAACCGGATAGAAAGTTGGTTCAATAAGTTCACCACATGGCCTTGGCCCGCAGTTTGAGGTTTTTCTATGACAAAAAAAATCACGGATTAGAACTTTGAGGAAAATTTGATCTCCTTGGGTGACCAAGAAACTATCTTGTCTTTGAGTGAAATTGCATCCTTTCTGGGCCAGGAGGCCAGGGCTGATTAGGTTAACAAAGATATCAGGGACATATACACAACCTTCAAGTGTAACAATTGAGTCTTTCCATTCTAGTCAAACAGTTCCCGTCCCTCAAACTTTAAGATTAGCCTTGAGTTTTCCAGTTTTAATATTATCTAGTTCTTCTTCAAGAAGTCATCAAAAATAAATTTGAAAGAAATATCCAAATTCTGTAATCCAATTCAACTTGTGAGCTCAATTCTCAAAGGCACAAATAATGGTTATATCTATTTGGTCATATTATGAACTAAAATGTGGTTACTGATCACTAGGGTGTTATTTAAAACTATGTTCCTGCAAGAGAATTTTTATCCCCCTGGTTCAACAGGCAGTAAAATGATTACTGCAACCTGGTGGTTGAAAAAGTGAATTCTTCACTCCAACAGTGTGTTGGAGTTGGTGGCTCACTCCTGAGTTCATTTTCCCAATCCAGCAATTACATAGTTATGTAATTGGAGGTAGCATTTCTGATGATTTGGAGGTTGAATGGGTTTTCCACTTGCCCCTGGAACTAGGTGGAGCAATTTGGGTCAACCTCCACTCATGGATACTGTCCAGGACCAGAGGAGATTGAAGGTGTATTAGGGTAAAGATATTTGGATGTAGATTTGAGGGTGATGTGAAAACCTCTGTCAATGACAGAGGGGGGAGGTGAGATCAACTCAAGATACAACAGAGATACTTATTGAGGTATAGCTTGGATACAGGTGAGATACAACTTGCCACCTGCATACAAGTGGCACCCTATTTTTTGTGGTGAGAAGAATTTTAAATCATTGAAGATGTGCACGTTTTCTCTGGAGTCTAGTATCAGATTAGGAGTACCATCTGAGTTGATCCAGAGCGTAAGTAGTGCGTGGTAGTTGATCTTAGGATTCCTCTTGGTCTTATTCTTCTATTCATTCTGTTGTTCAATCCACCATTCCGGAGCGACTTGGGGGTTTAGATGGAAACATGATGATTTGGGGTGTGGCCCGTTGGGATTGTGGTAGCCTTCTTTGCATTTGATCTTGTATTTCTTGTTGTCTTTATTAGATCTTGACTTATTTGACACCAAGGAGAGATCCGTAGAGGGTTTATTCTTCCTGGTCTGAGCCATTCTTTTGTTATTGTATTGAATAAGGTGTTTAAAGACCACATAAACTTTCAAGGATTTTTCCACATGCATGATTTGCTGTTTGAGATTCTCAAGAATTGGCAGATATTTGAAGAGTAGGAGATAAGCAAGAATGTCCTTAAGCATTTCTATGCCTACATCCGCCATTTGAGTAATGGACTTCTGCATTTCAGTGACAAAACCTTTGACAGCCTGTTTGTTAAAGGCTGAATGGAGGAAATGGTTGAGAACCCAAGCTCTATTTTCCGTCTCAGATGACACAAATCTTTGAGTTATTTTGGCCCACAGTAACTTGCAAAAGTTTATGTTGATTGATTTGATAACATTTGCATGCGTTGTGCTATCTAGTTTAGAGATTATTATCACTGTGATTTCCCTGTCTTGCTTGACAGACATCTGGCCAGCGTTTTGGTTAATAGAGTCTTTGATATTCTTGAGGTCAAATAGCATTAGCATTTTGTCTTGCAATATTGAGTAATTTTCTTCATTTAGGGGAGTTACAGCATTGACCAAAGCTTTGAGGGCCACTTGATTGAAGTATTTGGCGGCTCCTGCTGGTTTTTCCATTGTTTTTAGGTTAGGTTGTAAGTTTTTGGCTTTTAACCGTGAAAAGATAAACTAAATTTCTTTATTACATAGAACCAGCAGACTGAGAAAGAAAAAGTGTGATGAGAAACAGGACAACAAGAAAGAATGAGAATGAAAAATAGATGATGTGAAAAGGGAGATCCTACGCCCGAAGCCAACGGATTGAGTGAGGAGGTGATGGCGTAATTTGAGATAGATTTTTCCTGGGGACTTTAGTGGAGACTAGTTGAAGAGGTCTCTAGATTGAGTTTAGAATATGGCTGAGAGTCTGAAGGAGAGGAGCCTTACCAGGCAGGAATAGCAGATCAAAAGAGGTTGAGATCTTGAGTCGTGTTCAGATGAGGGGCAAGGTTGTGAGGCTAGATAGGAATGAGATGAAGGCACATACAAATGAGATGAAGGCAAGTAGGAGAGCTGAGGCTCTTGAAGCGGACAGATATGAGATGAAGAAAATGAGAAAAAGAGGAAAGAAGGAAGAAAAAAACAAACAGAAAGAAAGAAAGCAGCGGAGCCAAAAACAGTATAGAGGTGAGGTCCAGGTCCCCAGTAGATTATCATGACATGGCGCAAGAGAAGTAGGGAGTGCAAAGAAAGTAGGGAGCAGGCAGATTGGAATCCCAACAAATGGAACAAACGTGGAAACATTTTTGGACTCCTATGAGATGGCTGCGGAAGTGAATGGTGCAAGTGAACATGATATGGCCTATCAGTTACAATTTTTCATCTCCTCCGATGAAGTTATGGAAGTGATCAAATTTTTTGATGGATTCAAAACTCATAGCTGGAGGCTGCTGAAGGAGGCTATGTTGGCTTATTGGTGAAAAATAGATGTGGCTAGGTTTACCTTACAGGACTTGGATGCTCTGGTTTCTCAATGGGTTTCCAATGGTGGTGTCTCTTCAGCTTCTGATTATCAGTCTTTCAGAAAGTCTTGGGATCCTATTCAGTCTTATCTTTTCAGGAACAATCACATTGACACTGTGGACAAAATTCAAGTTTGATTTTTCCAATCTTTTTTTCCAGGAGTGCAGGAAAGGATGAGGGTTGAATTGGTCAACTCTGGATCCATGATCACTACTAGGGATCATTGATTCAAACTCCCTGTTTTTCTGGTCCTTAGAAATGTGGTAGACAAATTCATGAAAGGTCAAACTGCTTTAATTTTTTGAAAGACCAGGATCACTGAACCATTCAATGCTCCTTCTTTCCAAGAATCCAATGAAATCATGAACAAGATGGAAGCAAATCGTAGACCCAAATCAAGCCCTCAGGCCAACAAGGATGCTCCTACCATAGATGAGATTACCATGCTACTTCAGGCTTTTGAGAATAAAATAGATCAGAAAATATCCTTTTTAGCTACCCCTAAACCTGCTAATTACATTCCTAAATCCACCTTAATCTGCTATTACTGTCATAGGGAAGGCCATGATACTGGTAGATGTCCTGAACTCTAGAAGGACCAGGAGGAGAAATTAGTAGAGAAGAAGGGAAATAATTTCTTTATTCCTAATGGTGCTTTGATCCCTTTTGACTCATCTTGTCTCATCCATCATGTGGTGGCTTCTTACCAACCACCAACTCCCAAGAAGGCATCTCAGGTCTCCTTGGATTTTCAATCATCCTGTGGCACTCTTCAACCTTGGTATCCTCCAGCTATCACTTCTTCTAGCTTCTCTGGTGCTTATCAAACTGACCCAGCTAGGAAACATCATGAGGAACTCAAACCCCACAAGTCTCCTTCTGTTCTGTCTTTGATCCTTCAAAAACCTGTCAAACCTCAATCTTTGCCTGAGCCCCCTCCCTCTAATGTGGAAGACATGGAGGTAGAAAGGGAACCACTCATGTAAAGGTTCCAGGACCACTCTGATCCTTCTCCTCCTCTTCAATCTGGTAATCCCCCTCAATCCTCTGACCCTCTTCCAGTACCTGCCTCACCTGATCTTCCTCCCTCCACCCAGCCCAAATTTTGGTTTGAGAGGGGCATTTCCAAGGACTACCCTAATGATGTTGAAGGAGTATTAAAGAAAATTTCCAATCTCAAAATCCCTGATCTGTCTGTGGCTGAACTGCTATCTATCTCTCCATCTGTGGCTGAAGGCAAGAAGAAATGGGTTTCTTGTAAAAGTGTGGAAATTGGTGTGGATGAATTGAAAGTCTCTTCTGGCACTTTGATGGAGGACTCTGGAGGAATAGATCCCCCTTCAGATGCCAATCTGTATTCCTGCCCTCTTGGATTTCTTCCCTGCTATCTTGGTGAATCAGCTAAAACAGTTTCTCTTCTTGTGGATTTGGGTTCTCAGCTCAATTTAATTTCAGATGCTATGGCCTGTAAACTCAAGCTTAGCCCAAGGGTCAGTTTTACTTCTGCAGTCTATGGTATAGGGAATCAGTCATGAGAACTGGTTTTTATTTCTGAGGATGTTCCTGTTTGGATTGGTTGAAATATTGTTGGAAATTGTCACTTCTGGATCACTCCTTTGGAAGGTCCTATGATCTTGGGCCAACCTTTCTTAATGGATTTTGGTGCTACCCTGATTTTTTCTGATCATGCTGGGGAGAGAATCCTTCTCCCTGATACTGATGGCAGGAAAATTGAAGTTCCGCTTTGTTCCTTGGATTCTGGTTGTTGGGAACAAGATTTCCCTGGTCATTCTCCCAAAACAGTTCTAAAGGGTAAGCAGAAGGAGAACTCTCATTCCTCTCAGCCTAATTTTTTATTGGATTAGTTGATCCTACTGATAGTTGTAGTTCCTCTCAGCCTCAGACTTCACCTTATGGATCAACTTCAACCACAGAGGCATATTTTTTTTTCCTCATCATCTCTTCCTCATCTAAATAAGATCAAAATTCAAAAACATAAAAAATCCGAAAAATTCCAAAAATATTTTTTCTCTCTCTGGGTCTGTTCTGTCTTCTTTTCTTTTTTCCCTTCAGCATGATCAATCTTCCTCTACTCTGGTTTTGAATCTCTGCAATGAGTATAAACAAGATCCCAATCCCAATCTTTTTCTTGGTGGTTTTGGTATGAAGGAGTATGGTTTTAAGTGGAGGCAATGTGCGGTAGAAGTAAGTCCTCCCAATTGTGCAGCATCAAGGGCCTCTACTACTGTCATTTTTGAAACTCTGCCCTGTGCCACACATGTGAGCAATGTGTTAGCTTTTGGATCCTCTTTTATGGAAAAGGCACCTTTCAAGGACGCAGCAGAACATTGAAATTGGAAGATGTTGGAATATGGCCTCAGTTTTTGTAGTCAGGTCTCACTGGTCAATGCTTGGAGGAAGCAAGGATTCCTCTCCTTTGCCACCAAGTACAAACCAGTTGCAAAAAAGTTTCAACCAGTCAACCAACCAATGCCTCTCAACCTCAAACCTCCTCTTAGCACCCCCCGCTATCCCTCAATCCTTACTGTGGTTTACCTCAATCTCTTACTGGTCCATTCATCCCCTCTGGGTGTGTCACTGAAGAACGTCTGAAAGTGGTCAACTCTTGTTGAGATGTATGGCTCCTTCCTGATGAGGGGATTTGATCAAAAATATCTTAGCCCTTAGGGAAAAATCTATTGCTTCCTGTGAAGAAGAGAGGGGTCTCTTGAAATAATTCTATGGCCTCCCTTACATAATCCCTGTAGTAGAAAATGATCCCTGGAAAAAGTCAAAGATCCCAATCCCTGCTGCTCAAATTGATGAATTCATCAATTTGGTCCGCAAACAAGTCCAAACCAGTTTATATGAACAATCAATTTCTAGCTATTCCAGTCCTGTTTTCTGTGTTCTCAAGAGTAATGGTAAACTTAGAATAGTTCATGATCTCCAGCCTCTCAATAAGGTTACTATTAATGACTCTGGTATTCCCCCTGCTACTGAAGAATCTGTTGAATCCTTCTCTGGGAGAGCTTGCTATGGTCTAGGTGACATTATGGGTGGCTATCAAAAACAATCCTTACATCCAATCTCTTGTCCTCTCACTACTTTCAATACTTGTCTTGGACTTTTCCAACTTACTCAATTACCTCAAGGTGCCACCAATTTGGTTGCAGTCTATCAGGCTCAGATGGTTTGGATCCTCCAGGATGAAATCCCTGATCATGCTGGTATCTTTATTGACATTGGTGGGATTAAAGATCCAGTTTCTGATTATAACAATGATCTCTTTCCCTGGCATTCAGGAATAAGTCAATGCATCTGGGAATATGCAACCACTCTGGAAAGGATCCTGTTTTGAATTGAGGAGTCTGGTCTAACTGTCTTGGGATCCAAATTGGCTGCCTGTGTTCCTGCTTTGGAAATTGTTGGTCATGTGTTCTGCAAGGAAGGAAAATAGATGGCCCCATCCAAAGTCAACAAAATTCTCTCCTGGCATACTCCCATCAATCCAACTGAAGTTGGATGTTTCTTTTGTGTTGTAATCTATGTTTGAATCTTTATCCCTTCTCTATCCAAAATTTGCATTCCCTTGTGTTTCTTAACCAGGAAGGATGCTGAATGGTTTTGGACCCAAGCTTGTGAAAACTCATTTCAGATGCTCAAATAAATTGTTGGAAAAGACATTGTTTTGAAGAAGATCACTTATGGACCTAGGGCTGGCAAGATCAAGCTAGCTGTGGACTCTAGTTATCAATCTTTTGGGGCTTTCCTTACTCAGGAAGATGAAAATGCTTTGGATTTTCCTGCTCTGCATGAATCTCTTCTTTTTCAGAGGTGGAATCCAGGTACTCCCAGCCAAAGCTAGAGCTTTGTGGTGTGGCTCAAATGTTGAAAAAGCTCCAAAATTTTCTCTGGGGTCAACACTTTGAGTTACAAGTCAATGCACAATCCATTATTGAAATGATCAATGCCTCCAGTCTTCCAAACGCTCCCATGACTTGTTGGGTGGCTTTCATCCAGCTGTTTTCCTTTGATATTGTTCATAGACTGGGAAAATCTTTCAGCATTCCTGATGGTTTATCTCAAGGCCCTCTTGGAGATGAAGAATTGTATGTTTGAGTGGATTTTGATGAGGAGGAACCCTTAATCCATCCTGTCTTCACTTTTTCCTCTGAAGATTATTCTGACTTCCAAAAAGGCTTCCGGCTTAAATTAGAGCAGTATCTCTGCACTCTCCAAAGGCCTCCTGATCTCTCTGCTAAAGATTTTTGATCACTTAAAAGGAAGTCCTCCAATTTCTTTGTCCAGGGTACTAGGCTTATGAAAAGAGGCAACCCTTGTGCTCTCATTGTTGTCACCATACCTTCTAAACAAGATTCAATCCTTGAAAGTCTCCATGAAGGCCTTGGTCATTGTGGGGAAACCAAAAATCATTGTTGAATATCCAAACAATTCTGGGGCCATCCTTGAAGAAATCAGTCTCTCAATGGTGCAAGAGTTGTGAAGTATGTCAGAAATGTGATCTTAGGCGCCCAGGGGGAATTCAATATCCCACTGGAGAGCCCACTGTCTTTGGAAGGGTTTCTATGGATGTGGTTCATATTAAGGCTGGTGGAGCTAAGTGCCTCATAGTGGCTAGAGATAATTTTTCTGGATGGGTTGAAGCTAAATACCTTAAGAACCTCAGTTCTGAATCAGTAGCAGCCTTCCTTGATGAGACTTGGACAATGCGTTATGGTTTGGCTCAATCTTATTCAACTGATGGTGGCTCTGAGTTTGGCGGCAAACTGGCTGAAATGATCCAATTGCTTCCTTGTCAACATAGGGTGACCACTCCTTATTATCCTGAAGGTCAAGCCATGGTGGAAAGAGGCCATGCTCCTTTGAAGGCTGCTCTTGTCAAGCTGGCTAGTGACAGTGGAAAGAATTGTTGCAAATTTCTTCCTCTTGTCCTCTTCTCTGATCAAATTTCAACTAAACAAACCACTGTCTACTCAACTTATTAAATTATCTTTGGAAAAAGGGCTGTTCTTCCTCTGGATCTGGAGATGAAATCTTTCTTAGGTATTTCTTGGGAAAAGGTTTTTTCCACCACTGATCTATTAGTTGCCAGATCAAAGCAACTGGAGCAAAGTGAAGATTTTTGTGACGAAGCTTATCAAAAGATGATGCATTCAGGAGAAAAATCAGTCAAGTATTGGGAGGATAAGCACTCCAATCAAATCAGGGATCCCTCAAATCCTGGGGATCTATTCTTAGCTTATAATCAATTCTTTGATCCTCAGTGGGGAAAACTTTTCTCTAACCGCTGGAATGGTCCTAAACAAGTGGTCTTTCAAGTCAGAATTGGATCATATGCTTTGGAGAAGCTGGATGGTACTCAGATGGCTAGAAGGTTCTCTGCTGATCAGTTCAAGAAATTTCATTTTCAAGGAGGCAACTTTTTCCAGAAGTAAGTCCTCCCAATTGTGCACCACCAGGGGTCATCTGCTGAGTTTTGTTGTGAAACTCTACTGTATGCCACATATGTGAGCACCTGGGATGCCTTCTTCATTCTGTTATCTCAGCCACATCCAGGACCTTTTTCTTAGATGGATCAAGCTCCCTTTTCAATCACCCTCAAGATCAAACAGGCGTTCTTTTCTTTTTCAATTCCTCAGTTTCCTATTTTATATATATCATCAAAGATACTCAGGTGCAGACTAGGAACAGTCTGTAAGTGGGGAGAGATTTATGTCCCAATCTTGGACATCTGTGGACCAGTAAAGGAAAAGTAAAATTTTTATGAATTTTTTTATAGCCTCCATTTTCAAAAAAAAACAACCTTTTTTTCAAAATAATCTCTCATTTCAGTTCCCCGGTCTCAGCCCTCCCTTATCCTAATTGTCTAGGAAGATCTCTCAGTGCACATTGCTTGGTCCTATGTTCAAGTCACCCGTGCTTGGCGCTGCTATCCACCCTTTTGGAAAACGCTGTGGTAGACCAAACCTGTCCTATAGCCATCAGACTAACTTATCTAGTGTAAAAAAAGCTCCAACCCTCAAAGCAACCTCAGAAATGGATTCTACATCACAAATAACCTATAGTCACTCAGCCAAAGTACCCCTCTATCTCTCATGGATTAGAAGATACAGCCCAAGAACCCTTCAACTGTGGCAAACTCATACCCAACCAGGTGTCACAGCTCTGTGGAAGGCATAAATACATACCTTTCAAACCCTCAAGTACATAATAGTAACATCCTACCCTCAACACCAGAACCATACACCAACCCTGTCACCTTAGCCAGAATACAGAAATACAGATACAGGAGGCAGTGCAACTAGTACAGCTCCTGTCACCTCACCCAGGATGCATTCAAATACACATACACAAGGCTATGCAGAAGTATACAGGACAGTATAGGCAGGAGGAAGTGAAACCAGTCTCAACCAGATCCAAACAAAAAAGCAAATACACATACACAAGACTATGCAGAATTATACAGGACAGTATAGGAAGGAGGAAGTGGAACCAGTCTCCACCAGATCCGAACAAGCAAGCAAATACACATAAACAAGACTATGCAGGAGTATACAGGACAGTATAGGCAGGAGGAAGTGGAACCAGTCTCAACCAGATCCAAACAAGCAAGCAAATACACATACACAAGACTATGCAGGAGTATACAGGACAGTATAGGCAGGAGGAAGTGGATTCAGTCTCAACCAGAACCATGCAGTACCAAACAAACTCAGCACCTCACAGCAATCTATGTAGGCAGAAGCATGTGATACCAAACAACCCACCAGTACAAGTACCACAGGGCTACCCAGCAATTATTGCAGGCAGCAAAGAACATGCAGCAACAAACAAACCACGATTAATGCACAAGAAATAAATGAATGTAGAAGCAAGTAGCACCAAACAAACCACCAGTGGATGCACAGAAATACATGTAGGAAGTATCAAGTAGCACCAGACCAACCATTAGTACTGCATTAGTACTGCAAAGGAATACATTGTATCTGCACTTCACAGCAATTTATGCAGGGCTGTGCATGCATGAAACCCCTGTACCAGCTTTCTCCAACCAGCAGAATTTCCTCAGTTTCATGCAGTGTCTTTTGTCCAACCAGCAGAATTCCCTCAGTTTCATGCAATGTCTTTTTCCAACCAGCTAAAATGCCTCATGTACCTGTATCCCAATGTAACAGGGGAAGCCCCAGGGCACCCTCAGGGGCAGCCCTGAGCATCCCCTGAGGACCAGATTGTCTATTTAAGGAGGGCCTCTCTGCCCTATCCAAGTTGTATCCTCATGCCATCCATACCAATCCCCCCACACACACATCTCAGGCCCTCAGGCCCATCTCACCCTCTATCTGTGGTACCTACCCAGATAAAATATTAGTAGTGAATCAGTTATTAAAGGAAAAAAAGAAATCAGAAACCAAGTTATTACCCATCTTTAACCAATTAAACCACCCAACCAGGTGCTTGAATAAGGGTTCCTTCTGTGACCTAAATATTCAGCACCATATTAAAGAAACCCCACCCATTAGTTAATAAATAGCCCTTACAAAGAAAGAGAGCACAACAAAAAGAAACTACCAACCTTCCCTCTGCCCAGCCTCCTTTGGGTAAACCCATCCTTGGGTCCTCTCCTGAACCAGCCCTTTGATAAACCCTTGGACCCTTTAATATTTGGGTATTGGTTAAGATCAAACATATCTGATCAATAAATTAACCAATAGTCCAATACATCTGTTCTATTATTCAACAAAACCTACCAATAACAATTAAAAACTAATCTAGGTCTGATCTGAGACCTATATTAAGTCTCAAAGAAACCAGCCATTAATTTAAATAAATTATTCTGCAGACTTACTATAGTACTAGAGGGGCAGGCAATTCAAAACCACTCTCAGTATATACTAATACTCCAAAGGAGTAGAAGTAATACTAAATTCCCCTTCAAGGACTGCCAGCAAGCTATTTGCTACTTTTATTTATATAATTCCACATGAGTCTCTACAATGCGCGGATGAAGACCAGCTTGCCTTGCAAGTTTCTGTCTGGCACCGGCACCCCCAATTGGCCATCAACATCCCAGTCTTGCTCCCAACTCTTGCCGCCCTTCAGAAATGACTGCAAGCAATGCCTTTGGTTGTTGTTGACCTCATGACCGGCCCCATCACCACCTGATGAACTGCACAAGATCAGTCATGGGAACAATCAATCCCATTACCAACCTTGTGACTGACCCTGACATCCTCCCTGGCCAAAGCTTGGATAAAAAGATCATTAACTCTATCAAGGGCAGTGTTACTGGCCTCCAGAAACACTTGGAGCCTGTCAGTTTGCTACTATTGCAGAGCAAGCTGCAAAAGTAAAAAAATAACATAGAAATAATGATAATATAATTAACCTGAGAAGTAGTAAGAAACCATAAATATTATTACAGAAATGGGTTCTCCACCCAAAATTAGGTAGGGTCACTCACTGACCCCATCCTTGAAATCCAACTTCTTATATTTTTGAATAATTAAGGAAAGAAAAACCAAAATACCACGGCTCCACTATTGAGCTTTTGGTCAATTAAATTTTCACATTTATTTTCACGTAAAGGTTTCACACCTGAAATTCAGTCAGAATTGAGGTGTTGTGTAGATTTTAGGAGTTACGGGCATAAATTTGTTTTGTCGAAATTCCCACACGCAGCCGCGGCAGCCAATGCACCCGCGCGCGGCTGAGATACAGCCCTGTCACTCTGTCAAGGTTGTGTACGCAGCCCCAGGCCTCTGAGAAGTACGCAGCCGCAGGACTACCGGTTGACAGAGTGAAAGGCTGCCTGAGAGGCTTAGGTACAGCGTAAACATGCTAAAACCAACACGTTAACATTCTAAATATGTAATAAATGTTCCCGTGTATAGTAGATAGTGTAAAAGGACATAATATCAAATTAAAATACTTAAATAACCCTTAAAACTATTTTTTATTAAATATAATTCAATGTAACAAGAATGTTGAAAATAAGACAATGAAAACTTCTCAAAAAATATTAAAATACTTTAAGATAATTTTATGAGAATTTCTAGACATCAAAATCTTTGTGATGTTAAAATATTACATGAATTCCCATGACTGATATTTTTAAGTAACTATTTTTGAAAATCAACTGGAACTCAAAAATAAGGAGTAAAATCAATATCATGACTTTACTGCAGTTATTTAATACATAATGAGAACTCACCTGACATCAGGTTGTCTGTAGAAATGTCTATTTAAGTAATTTTAAATTACTGGGAACATTTACTAAGGATAATTAATTAAATAACACATAAATGGGACAGATTAGTGTTATTCACACGCCCTAATATCTATTATAAAGTAGAATAATTCCCATACCCTGAGGAAGGAGATGCTACCCGTGCTATAGAACCAAGAAAATGTGACAGGATACCACTGGTCACCCTGCTAGCCTTAGTGTCCGTCCCTTTGAGCCCCAGTACCCCTCAGAAGGATAGTATTGGGACTCCAAAAGCTATAAATAAAGAGCTCTTTTGAGGATATTGATGGGCAGAGACCCAGTAACATTTATATCCAGACACCGTGCCAAGGTAAACAAGTACTTATAAGAGATAAGTAAGTGATTTATGGCTAATTCTGATCAATAATATCTGTCTTCAACCTTTTTTTTATCAATTAAAACTGCTGAACAACCTTATGACCCCATTATACAGGATCAATAATATCCGTCTTCAACCTTTTTTTTATCAATTAAAACTGCTGAACAACCTTATCACCCCCTTATACATGTTTAACCCATCAGTGCACATCCCAAAAAGATACTCAAAGTATTTAATAATATACCAGTGAATTTTTATTATCCTTTCTCTGTTGTGGCAGCTTGGTTACAAGGCCCTGCCACTCCAACGTGTATTTTATATAAATATTATCTTTGGGCAAAATATCCTTTAAACTAAACACCCCAAAGTAACCAGAACTACGTGTTTTCATACTGAAATCCCTGAAGAGAGGTGTTAAAGATCCCCAATATAATTTTGGACCTTCTATAAAAATATTTAAAAATCAATTTATTCATATTGATTTAAAACAATAAGCCATAACCAAAACAATTAACCTTGCAATAAGCTTAATCCAAATATTTTACGGATTTTTGCTGCATTTATTAAATAATATATTTATCATTTATTCTATCACCTCTGGTAGCTAAAGAATATCAAGGGTCTTGGCATCCAGGAGGCTGAAAGAGCCTCCCACCCCCACTGATACAGTGGAGGAGGGGTCAACATTGGGCTCGCCTGAGAAGCAGGAGACCCTCACCAATGATGATGAGTCCAAGGAAGTGGCGCCTATGACGGCACAGCAGCGTCACTACCGGTAAAAAACTGGATCAGCTACTAGGGATTTTCCTGGAAAAGGAGTTCCTGAACATCCAGTACAAGGATGGGTCCGAAATGGCCTGCTAACCCCAGTGGATTTGACCTCAACCCTGGTTGAGAATGAAAATGTATTTTTTCAAACTAAGAAACTGTGTTGCTAACAAGAGTCTACCACAGCCCAGCGCTTGGTCTTGACCAATACCAATTACTGTTCAGCCAAAGATGTGTGGCTTCTGTTGCACAATTGTCTGACTTTCTCACAAATCCAAAAGGTATATCAGATTGCCAAAGCACAACAATGGTTCCGCCATCCCAAATCCCACAATTGGGCGGCGCCTGAACTGGAAAATGGCTTGGGCGCCCTGATGGGCCTGACTTACAAAGAACAAAATGTGGGAGTGATAACTACCTACTTGCAGACTTGCCTTAATGAGTGGTTCCGCAAGCCTGACTGAATGGAGGAAGATCACTTCTCCAACCTTCAGTGGAGGCTGTCCACGTATAAAAACTGGCGTGAGAAGGATGGTAGGAAGGAGGGCAAAGACTCACCTGTGTCTCTAAAGGTGAACCAAGCTCCACCTAACCTACCCACTTCTATCATGGCCTGGAATTGCAATGGGTTTAATTATAAGTCTGCTGCTCTACTCAATCAGGCCTGCCGCACCAATTTTGGGGTGTTTGTCATTGGCAATCATCTGCATAAATCCTTCAACCATGAGCCAAAGTTGGCTGGTTACAGGACATATAACCATTCCGCAGGGAAAGGGTTTAGAGGGCTATGTATGCTATTCAGGGATGACCTGGGTGCATATCAGAAACCCACAAAGAATCCCCACTTGATGCACCTTGTGGTGTTGGGGCTTGACAACAAGTCAGTGTGGCACGTCATGGGGGTATACCTACAATCAGGTAGCCAACATGGTTGCCCTAGACGTCAACAAATTCTACTATTGTGGACCACCATCAACAGTCTTCTGGCTACTGATCCAATCACAAAGATTGGGAACTTTAAAATTGTTGGAGGGAACTTTAACATTCCCTCAAGCTACCTTGCAAAACTGGAGTCTAAAAAACAGGGGGACTGATGGGCCTGCGGGGAACTGCTGGGTCAAATCTGTCTTGCTTTGCAAAAAACGGTTGTAAGGTTAGTGGCCTTGATCTTTGGATGATTAATCTCCAATGCAAAGGGGTGTGTACCAAATCAAAAGTCTACCGGCATAGGGCTGGGGCCTACTTCCTACTATGGCCTAAGTAAACAGGCTGCAGTAGGCTCCAAACTACAGAGGGGTACCAACCCCCACTGTGCTGAGCCTATGCAATTGACATGGGACAAAAAATTGCTCAAGGGAAATTCCTTTTAGCTCCTAGTGCATGACTGTTGGGATGAATTCAATGGGACCCAGTCCCTTGATGACATGGCTGACCAGTATAACAACATCCTGGAAGGGGCTGCTGCTAGCTCAGGAGTAAGGAGTTCTACTGCCCCAGGCAGGACCACACATCTTCCCAGGCTGGTGGCACGCTCCTTGCAACAAACAAGGAAGCTTAAGACTGAATTTCTGGGTGTTCCTTGGAAATACCTGACTGTTCATCAGCAACTGTAATATGAGTGTCTTATTGAGAGCTCAGAAAAGAAGTCTGCTATTTTTCAGAAGAAACATGAGCGGGACTCACAAAAACAACAGTTGTACAACCTGTCCAAAACTACGAGGGAGAAAGAGGCCTTAGACTTCCATCAAAATCTAAAGACTAATTTGCCCAACAGTGATTTTAAGTGGAAAAGCCAGCCTACCCCCTGCTGGGGGCAGAATGGAAACTCTGCATAACTAATGAGGAAATTTCAAAAGCAGAATTCTCTCACTTTAGCCGGTTAGGTAAGGACTCCACTGGTTTATCCCAGAATTCCCAGACCTGGGAGGGTCTGGAATTGAAGGATGATCTGCTTGACCTGACTGAGGACTTCCTGTGGGGGCCAGTTTCTCCTAAGGATTTTTTGGATGCCTGTGCCAGGATGAACAAGAATGCGGCTCCAGGAATGGATGGATTGCCTCCCAATATATTTAAGGAAATATTGAAGCAAGAACGTGGAAAGCTACATGGGTACAACAGTGCTCACATGGTTCCTTCTAAACCCTTGCTGCGCAAGGGTTCCCCGCTATGTGAATTCCAAATGGGGGATATGAACCTGGATATTGTAACAGATGACTCTGACCATATCTCATGGAAGGCCACTTCAACCAAAGAAGATGGGTGTAAAGCCAATGAATGGAAAGGGTACCAGACTTTAAAGACAAAGGCAGGATCTTTCTTCCAGCCAATGGACTATGTCTAAACCCTATTCCCACTAAACAATTGAAGAGGCTGTATACTCCTGCAGGGAGGGCGGCTCTTCACATTATCAATGAATGGCTGGTTCAAGAAAGGTGTCAAAAAAGGTATAAAAACAATGTGCTTTTATCTCTTAGCAAACCCAATAAAGATCCTATGGATCTCAATAATAGACGGGGGATCATGATATCCACTGCATTTCTCAAAATGAAAATGAATTTCATTGAAGAAAAGGATTAGAAAAGCCCTCACAGATCATGGATTCTTCACCAAAGATCAAGGTGGTTTCCAACAAAAAGAGGAGGGCATTTCCCAATTCTCTGTCTAACTGAAGTTGTGAGGCAGCCAGCAATTGTAGGAAAACCAAAATTTGTCCTGTTTATCAACTTCAAAAAAGCATTTCCTAGTGTACCCCATGAGGCCCTGTGGGCCAAATTGAGGCATTTTGGGATCCCAGAGGGAATGATCAATTTCCTGAATAACACTTACAAAACCCGCTGTTTCCAGATGAGGGTTGGAAACACCCACTCATCTGATTTTGGTATGAAGGTAGGTACTAAAGAAGGTTGCCCCTTGTCTCTTCTCCATTTTATCATTTTTATAAATTATCTGCTGAAGCAGCTCCCAGGAGTGGAAATTCCTGGGTTGAAGGAGGATTGTAGGCTTTCTACTATGTACAGAGCAAACTGTCAGAGCAACACAAAACTATAAAAAGAAGAATATATAAATTAACAAAAGAAGGAGTGAGATATCTATAAATACTATGAAGGAAAAGGATTCCTCATCCAAAATTAGGTTGGGTCACTCACTGACCCCACCCTTGAAATCCAAATCCTTATATTTTTAAAATAATTGAAAAGAAAAGTACTAAAAATTACAACACCAGTATGCCACCTTTTTGCCATTCTAAAATTTCACATGTGTTTTAATGTATATGGTTTACACCTAAAAATCACTCAGAATTGAAGTGTTGTGTTTATTTTAGGAGTTAAACGCGGAAATGTGTTATGTCACAATTCCCGCGCGCATCCCGGCATCATTACATAGCCCTACGTACTCGTAGTAGCAGATTTGAGCGTACTAGAGACCCGCGCGCAGCTGATTCTGCCAGGCACGCAGCAGATCCTACCCCGCGCGCATCTGTATTAACTGATCCCTGCTTCTGGATCCGTCGTGACTAATCTGACAACCAGGTACCGCTCAGAAGAGCTACAACCTAGTTAGAGTTGCCTAGTATATGTAACAAACTGACATATGAATTAATAATGATCTAAAAAGATCAAAAATTAAATAAAATTAATGAAAATTAAGTTTAAAACATTTTTTAATAATAAATCAAAGATCAAGGTTTACCATGTAAACACTTACCCTGATCTTTGAAGACCACGAAACACTACAAGGAGTGTTCATAAAAATTATTAAAAATTATCTACATGATCATGAGATGATGATCAATCAGTCAATATCCACTTTTTCCCGCTTCAAAGCAATATCAATAGTACACATGAAGGATGAGTACAGAGTGATCAAATTTACGGCATAACAGATTAACAGATCCTGTGGCTAAAATAGTAAAGAAATCAAGCAGATCTAAGGACAGCTGATTGAAAGCAGCAAGGAAGCGTGCTAATCTTTCCCCGACTGGCTTTCCAGCCTCATTCCACAAGCAGAACCCTCTCTACGTGCCCTGAGAAGCTCAAAATCACCCCAAAAAGGTATTTATACAGACCTCTTTGGATCCATTATTCCATCTTCAATTTACCAGGAATTATTATTATAAATCAGAAACCGTGCCATTTTTAGTTAATTGCTTATGAATAGTCTAAGCAAGTGATTTATGACCAAGTCTGTGGTATAATTATTCATTTCTTAAAACCAATCAACCCTTGAAGTTTAGTCAGGCAATCCACCCCATCTGCTCTGAAACCCTTCCCATTATTGCAGGATTTTCGTGATAAAGTGCTTAGAGTGATTGTTTCCCTTCCTGTCTAGGCCAGTGTGCTGTTATGCATGGCCATTAGTGGAATAAGCCCTTTCTAAGGCACCCATCTTCATTCCAAGGTTCTTAAACTGCCTAAGGAGGCCCCTTGAAGAGAGGTTGCTTTGTCTGTAAAGACCCCCAGTAGTATAATATTTTGGCTCCTCTTTTACATAAATATTGAAAACCTTTTATTACCAAACCAATTGAAAATTCCTACTGCTCTTATTCATTATTTATTTGAGCCTCTAAGCGTTTATTTCTTGAATAATTGTTATTATTATTATTCCAGTATTTTTATCAATCTCTAGATCTAAAGGACTGAAGGTTTCATGGTATCAGAGCGCTGAAAACTGGGTTTCTGTCCGGGAAGTATCCTTAAGTAATTAATATTTGATTATTTCTTCCTTGGACCAGTCTATTTTTCTTAAAAATAAGTCAAAATACTTATAACATATATTTTTGATCCTTTGTTTCTCTAGTGGATCTTAAGACCAATGGAGAATTGATAAATTATTATTTGAACCCTCTTAAAAAGAAAAAAGAAGAAAAAATCTGCAACTTTTTCCCTGTTATTCTAAATCCTGAGAAACAACAAGAGAAATTGCTTTATTATAAACAGAAGGTTATAAAGGACAAAGAACTTGAGCTTGAAAGAAGTATCAATTTGAATTCTTTATTAAGGAAACATAAGGAGTGGAAAATTTATCAAAGGGAGCTTTATATTTATGAACCAAATAATCCTGAAGATAAAGAAAAATCCAAAACTAATAAAAGTGATTATTTTTCTAAAAACATAATCTTGCCACTTAAAAACACAAAAAAATAAATATTAAACTTATATTTTTTTTTCTTTATCAATCCCAGTGGATTTGGTTTTTGGTGATCTCATTGACCAGGAGCTCCTAGAGGATGTCCCAGACAGTGTACCCTTGGACTTACCTACCCTTGGATTTATCCCAGGATATGATTAGAACTCACTCAGGCCCCGTTGGAATACCCCACAAGGACAGTTGTGATCCCAACCAAGTGTTGGTACCCTTGAATTTAACTTTAAGTGAGTTAAAATATATATAAAAAATTATTCAAAATATAAATACACAAAAAATATTATTTTTTATATTTTTAAGTCTTTTCTCAAAAGTTTTGACAAAAGAATTATTCATTTATTTTGGTGCTATGTACCAAAACAGGCGCAACACCCATGCAACAGGTAGAGCTCCATTGTATGGATCTCTTCTGGGAGGAACTCGTAGGCGCAAGGACTCCAGTCACAAGCTCAATGGGGGGGCTTGAACACCTGAACATAGCCTCACGTGGGACAACAACAGCAACAATTGCGGCCACCAACTCGACCAACAGAGCGTTGGAGAACCACCCATTGCCCAACAATTTATCCCAGGAGGATACAGGTCCTCCTATTCCACCCCAGTTGGACTCAACCCAGGAGGAAAGAGTCAAAGTGTTAGTGAAAGAGCATGTGAGCGATTGGGAATGATTCAAGTTGGCTCAGACCCAGGAGGATCAGCCAGGTATGAGAAAAGCTATTTCTCTGGAACAAAAATATCACATTTCTCAGCAAATGTTGATCCCAAAGAAAGAAGTAGAAGGCTACGTGCAGAACTGGAATCCTTGGGATCAGTTAGCTTCCTTAAAGGGAAAGAACCCCTAGAAGAAGATGTCCTCAGCCCATCAGAAGTTAAGGAACCCAAAGGATTGGGACGGAGTAATATCCCTAGCCCAGAATTGGAAAAAGGTGTACCACAATTAGATGTAGAAGCTCTTAATAGCTTTTCTGTAAATTTGTCTCACAATTTTACGGTTATCAGCCAATGTTTTTACAAAGTTTATCAACAATTGGACAGATTGAGTCTGAGTCTTTTCAGAGTGATTGATAACCAGTCTCAGACCATGAGAATTGATGAGTTAGAAATAAAAATAATCAAGGATAGTATAAAATCTAGTAAGTTGAAACTGATGAAACATATTGATGATAACCAATCAATTCTTCAGGAAGATATTCTTCCAAAAATGAGCCAGCTTAAGGAAGAAGTTAAGAAAACTATTCCTAATCCTTCAGCTCACCTGATTAAAAAAATTGATTTACTAAAAAACAAACTTGATTTGGAGTTAGGTATGATTAAGAATTATCTTAGAGATCTTAAATTCAAATCTTCTAAATCCCCAGTCATTGACCTGGAAGAAACTAGACCTGCTAGGTTCACCAGTACTCCTAGTGTTCCTCTCAGAACCATGACAACTAGGAATGAATCTTTTAGGCCCAGTCCTACTCCTGAGATAGAACAGGCTTTGGAGTTACTTCCTCCCATTACTGAATGGCCTCAATTCTCCAGAGAAGGAGAATACAACCATGTCAGTTTCATAAATTCATTGATTATACCCTTGCTTCTTATGAACTTCCTGATACAATAGTTGTGGTAAGATTGCCCAGACTATTTGAAGGAGTGGCTCTGGATTGGTTTTTCAATAAAAGAGAAGAAGTTGGATCTTTATCCTGGAGTTCTTGGAGAGAAATGATCAAAGTACAATTTGGTACTAGCATTTGGAAAAGAAAGACAATGAAAACTTTTGAAAACTCCCAGCTTGATCCATCCAAGGACAAACCTCATAAGTGGTACTTAGACCATAAAAGGAGGTTAGACTGTTTTTAACCTGATTCTGATAAAGAAGAAGTCAATGAAAGAATTCTCAACTTATGTCCCAGAAAAATCAACCACAGTGTAAGTTGTAGAATGCCTATGGACTCTGATCTTTCTACCCTGATAGGTGTATTGGAAGAAACTATTGATATGAATGGTCTAGATAAGAGAGTCAACAGACTCCCCAGAGAACAAAATAATAGGAACAGGGAAGAGTATACAGGCAAAAATAAGGAATCCCCTGCCACTAATCCAACTACCTTGGAAGTCAAGAAGACTCCAGAGTCCAAGGAAAAAGTATGTTGGAACTTTAACCAAACAGGACATCTAAAACCTGATTTTCCTCTACCTAGGAAAAGGAATAATCATATTGAAGGAGAAGAGTATGATAATCCTGACCCCCACCTTGATGATACTGATGGATCACTTTCTGAGTGAGAATTGATGACCACTAACCCCATTAATGTTACCCCTTCTCAATGAAGAACAAAGATGGGACATCCTACAAGTATGCTTTGAAAATCAGAATGCTTTCTGTACCAGGGATCACCCCATTGGTAACATCAAAGGACATGATATGACTCTTTCTCTAAACATTAAGCCTCCTTACCCACTTAACCTCAGGAGACCTGCTTACCCTTCTAGTACAAAATCTAGAGCTGCTCTGGAAACTCATATTCAATATTTGGTTGACCTAAAAGTCTTAAGGAAAGTAGGGACCAATGAAAAAGTAGATATCACTACTCCAGTAATTATAGCTTGGCATAAAAATAAGTCAAGGATGGTTGGAGATTCCAGAATGCTGAACAACTACACCCAAGCTGATTATTATCCAATTCCAAGAATTTACCATTCTCTGCCAAACCTATCAAAAGCTAATGACATCACTACCATGGACATGATGGAAGGCTTTCACCAAATACCTATCAGCCCTGATAGCCGGAAATTCATTAGAATTATCCGTCATTTGGGAATTTATGAGTATCTAAGGATGCCTTGTGGTATAAAAAATTCTCCTTCTCATTTTCAAAGGATGATGGACAAATTTCTAGGATTTTTCATCAGAAAAGGATGGATGATGGTTTACATTGATGATGTTATCATTTACTCTGATAATTGGGATACCCACATGGAGAAAGTAATATTAGTCCTCAAAAACATATCTGCCATGGCATTAAAGGTATCAATGAAAAATTGCAAGTTTGGCTACAGAGAAATCAAAGCCATAGGACACATTGTCTCTGGACTAACCTTAGCTCCTGACCAAAACAAGGTAGGAGCAGTGATGAATAGGCCAATGCCTCAGAATAAAACTGAACTCCTATCTTTTATTAGCTTTTGCAGCTACTATAGGAAGTACTTACCAAAGTTTTCTCTAATAACCAAGTGTCTGTATGAAACCTGCAACAACACCACCTTGTTTTAAATGACTCATGAAAGAGTTAAGAATTATGAGGAACTTAAGATGGCAATGGCTTCAGCTCCAGTACTGATTCAGCCAGACTATTCTAAACCCTTCAATCTCTATATAGATGCTAGTATTGACGGGCTAGGAGCTGCATTACACCCAGAAGTCATAGAGGATGACAAACCAGTTGAAAAATCTATACTCTTCATATCCAGACAAGTTCAGGATACGGAGAAAAGGTATGGTGCAAGCCAAATGGAATGCCTTGCTTTAGTATGGCCCCTGGAAAAACTTCATTACTACTTGGAAGGCACCAAGTTTACAGTGATTACTGACTGCAATTCTGTCAGGACTTTGATGAAATGAAGACCCCTAGTAGGCACATTCTAAGATGGAAGATAGCCATACAACAGTACAGAGGTCAGATGACCATAGTTCACCAAGCTGGTACTAAACACCAGAATGCTGATAGTTTGAGCAGGAATGCTTTACCCAATGACCCAAGTAACCCTGCTTATGACCCAGAGGATAATGATATCTTCCCTATCCTTAAAATTAAAATGTTGAACATTGAAGCTCATACAATGGGAATACACATTTGTGAATTGGACAAATCCTTGTTCAACTCTATCAAAGAATCTTACAATTTTGGCATGAAAACTCTGATCACCATTATGAAAAGTACTTCTCCACCATCTGAACTGATCAATAGCCTACCTGAACTCCTCTTGAAAAATCCGGAAGGTTCACCATATGGGATGGTCTAGTATACTACAGGCATCAACATTCAAGTTTTATAGTCTTAAATAAGGATTACCATATCAAACAGGCCCTGGATGAATGACATGATAACTGCTCATCTGGTAATTTATCTGCTGATAGAACCTTAGATAAGGTTAAACAAACTGCTAGGTGGATCAATTGGAGAGACTCCACTATCCAGTATGTTACTAGTTGTGAAACTTGTCAGAGGTCCAACAGGACCACTGGGAAAAGGTTTGGTCTACTTCAAAAGATTTCTGAACCCAAGAAAAGATGGGGAATCATCAAAATGGAATTTGTAACTGGACTACCACCAGGAGGAGCCGATTCCTACAACTCATTCCTTGTTATTGTGGATAGGTTCTCCAAGAAAGAAAAGTTTCTACCTAATCACTAGGAAGACACTGCTATGGAAGTTGCCCTATTATTTTGGATAAGACTCATTGCTGATGTTGGAGTTCCCCAGATCATTATCAGTGAAAGAGATCCTAAATTCACCTCTGAGCTCTGGAGAAATCTTCATGAAATGCTGGAAACCACCTTAGCTTTCTCTACAGCTTATCACCCTCAGACAAATGGCTTAGCTGAAAGAATGATTCAGATCCTGGAAGACATGCTCAGGAGATTCTGTGGCTTTGGTCTAGAATACAAGAATTATGATGGTTATTGCCACAATAGGGTTAGCCTTTTACCTGCACTAGAGATGGCCTACAACAGTAGCAAGCCCTCTACCACTAATGAAGCACCCTACATACTGGAAAGAGGATGGATTCCTAAGTTACCCAAGGATAACCTTAATCACCATCTAACAAATATTCACCCTACATCACTTGATTTTAAAAACATGATAGATGTAGCCAACAAACATGCTGTTAAGTGTTTCCAGGATGCTGTGGAGTATAACCAACAAAGGTGGGATAAAACCCATAAGGAGCGGATTTCAAGATTGGTGATCAAGTCTTGATCTCTATTACCAACTTCACCAAATTGGCTGGAAATAGAAAGCTTATACCAGCTTTTGTTGGACCTTTCACCATTAATAAACTTCTTATTAAGAATTCTGTCAAAGTAATCCTTAGTGATGAGCTTTCTAGAAAACACCCAGTCTTCCCAGTGAGTCTCATCAAACACTACCACCCAAAGAATGTAGAATATAATCCTTCACCTGAAATACCTGTTGCAGAAGAACCTGAAAAAGACAGAGGAAAAATTAGCAAGATCCTTAAAGATAAAAAAGAATGGATCAATGAGAAAGATATCAGACTCTACCTAGTTAGATACAAGGGAGAATCAGCTGATAAGGATGAATGGTTACCTGAACACAAAATCCCTGATGGACCCATACACCTAAGGAACTACAGAGCCAGCAGGAGGCATTGACCCAAACTTTCTTTTCAGATATAGACATATCTTGGAGTGGGCAAATGTCAGCTTGTTACTATGTAAAGAACAAACTGTCAGAGCAACAAAAAACTATAAAAATAAGAATATCTTAATTAAAAAAAGAAGGAGTGAGATATCTAGAGATATTAATGAAGAAAGGGATTCCTCACCCAAAATTAGGTAGGGTCACTCACTGAACCCACCCTTGAAATCCAAGTCCTTATATTTTTAAAATAATTAAAAAGAAAAGTACTAAAAATTACAACACAAGTATGGCACCTTTTTGCCATTCTAACATTCCACACATGTTGTCACAAATAGGGTTTACACCTAAAAATCACTCAGAATTGAGTTGTTGTGTATATTTTAGGAGTTACACGCGGAAATATGTCATGTCACAATTCCTGCGCACAGCCCCACATCATTAAATATCCCTACGTACTTGTAGTAGCAGATTCCCGCGTATCAGAGACCCGCGCGCAGCTATTTCTGCCACACACGCAGCGGATCCTACCCCATGCGCATCTTTACTGACTGATCCGTGCGTCTGGATCCATCATGACTAATCTTACAACCAGGCACTGCTCAGAAGAACTACAACCTAGTTAGAGTTGCCTAGCATATGTAAAAAGTTGACATATGCATTATTCATAGTGTAAAAAGATCAAAACTTAAATAAAATTAATGAAAATTAAGTTAAAGACATTTTTTAATAATAAATCAAAGATCAAGGATTACCACGTAAATCACTGACTCTGATCTTTGAAGACAACAGAACACTAAAAGGAGTGATCATAAAAATTATTAAAAACTATCTACATGCTCAGCAAATGATGTAAAATAAGTAAACATCCACATCTGTCCGCTTTAAAGCAATACTAATAGTTCAAATGAAGGATTAGTACAGAATGATCAAATTTACACCATTACAGATTAACAGATCCTCTGGCTGAAATAGTACAGAAATCCAGCAGATCTAAGTTCAGCTGATTGACATCACCAAGTGGACGTGCCAATTTTGCTCTGACCGGCTTTCCAGCCTCCGCCCACGAGAAGAACCCTTTCTACGTGCCCTGAGAAGCTCAAAATCACCCCAAAAGTTATTTATACAGACCTCTTTGGATCCATTATTCCATCTTCAATTTACCAGGAATTATCATTATCAATCAGACACCGTGTCATTGTTAGTCAAGTGCTTATGAAGAGTCTAAGCAAGTGAGTTATGACCAAGTCTTTAGTAATATTATTCATTTCTTAAAACCAATCAACCCTTGAAGTTTAGTCAGGCAATCCACCCCATTTGCTCTTAAACCCTTCCCATTATTGCAGGATTTTCGTGATAAATTGCTCAGAGTGAGTTTTTACCTTCCTGTATAGGCCAGTGTGCTTTTATGACTGCCCATTAGTGGAATAAGCCCTTTCTAAGGCACCCATCTTCATTCAAAGGTTCTTAAACTACCTAAGGAGGCCCCTTGAAGAGAGGTTGCTTTGTCTGTAAAGACCCCAGCAGTATAATACTGTTGAAGAGCTGAATAACTTAAATTTCCTGAACCAACAGACTAGAACAAGGAATTTAATCAGATGAGAAGAAAGAATGAGGGAAGAAAGAAGAGATGACAAAAGAATGACAAGTACGAGGAGGAATTCTCACTTGGTGCTAGCTGAGAGGAGGAGGCAATGTTCACAAGGAACTGTGAGATATGACGAGAGATGAGAAGGCAATGGAAGAGAAAGAGACTGGGTCTAATTATGATTTAACAAAAAGGGAGTGCGTGAGCGGTCAATAGATTCAGATAGCAGTTTTGCGGACAACCTCACATTTGAACAACAATGAAAGGAAATCAAGTACGCAGTACGTAGCTGGGGTTGAGGTTGAGTTGAGAGAGTGAGTGGGAGAGAAGAGGTAAGTGGAGGTAAGTCAATGATGGAAGCAATGGTGTTGAGCGGAGTTGGAAAATGGAAGCGAAGATGGTGAGTCGAGGGAAGCGTGAGAGGTGATTGCAAGTGGAGGGAGTGATTCAAAGCGGGTGGATATGGAGGTGAAAGAAGGAAGGATGATGGGTGAGTGATGGAACGGTAGTGGGTGTAGGGAGCGGATGAAGGTGAAAGAAGGAAGGATGATGGGTGAGTGATGGAACGGTAGTGGGTGTAGGAAGCGGATGGAGGAGATCTTTGAATGGCAGCTGTCTGTGATACAGTTGTGACAGGTGGAAGCGCGCAAGGTGGTTGAGTGGGTGGTGATCATTGATTTCCTTTCAACACACCGCCGTGATCAGATGAGAGGTTGAAGCATGACGGATGTGAGATTCTTAATGGAGGGTTTTATAGCTGGCTTGGTCAGTGGATTGGCTAGCATTGACTCAGAGGGGACAAGGTTTGTAATGAGATGTTTGGCGTCCTTTTGTTCTCAAAGCCATTTGATTTGAGTGTCCATGTGCTTGAGGGCGCTGTGGTGAGATTCTGAGTTTATGAGGTGGTTTAGCGCCTTTTTATCAATGTGAGAGCAGTGAGTGAGAGAAATGGAAGGATTTAGTTCTTTTATTAAGTTTGATATCCAGATTTTTTCTTGAGTTGCGAGAACCAGTGATTTGAGTTCACCTTCCGTCAAAGACAGTGAGATGGTAGGTTGAAGTTTACTGTGCCAGGAGACGGCACAGCCATAAAGGAGGACTAGGTAGCCGGTGTGACTTCTACGTGAGACTGGCTTGTTTCCACCATTGGAGTCACTCCATGTTTTGAGATCAAAGCTGAAGGAGTCATTCTTCAGACGTAGAGCCAGATTACGGGTGGTTTTGATGTATCGCCAAGAATGCCTGGCCTCCATCCAGTGCAAGATTCCAGGTTTGGCATTGAATCGAGACAGGGACAAAACAGCGTAGGAAAGGTCTGGTCGGCTTTGGGTTGCAATAAAGTTGAGAAAAACGGTCAAGGAGCGGTAATTGATGTTTAAGTCAGAAAAGGCCGAGGCGTCGACTTTGAAGGGAGGCTTGAGAGCAATTCCAGGAGTCATAGGCGTATTGATGGGTTTTGATTATGATAGTCCAAGTTCGCTCAGAGCTGTGTCGATGTGATTGGGTTGGTGAAGACATGGCCCTTCTGACAACTCTGCAACATAGTTGCCAAGGATCTTGAACAGGGGACCTTCATGTGAAATGGAAAACTTGGTCTTTAGTTTAGTTCAAAGTTCCTGAGAATTGCCTATGATTACCAGATCATTGACGTAGCAGAAAATGAAAGTTTGGGAGATTTGATTGATGAACAGACAGGGATCATCCGAGGACGTCATGAAACCTTGATCAAGGATCCAGCGTTTCAGCGTGTCAAACCAGCTCTTTGGCGCTTGTTTCAGACCGTACAGTGCCTTGTTCAGTTTGAAGTAGGGAAAGGAGGTGTCGTAACCGGAGGGAGTCTTAATGAAGATGTCTTTGTCCAAGGTGGCATGCAAGAATGCGGATTTTATGTCCATTTGAGTGATTTGTAAATTGTGATGGAAGGCATAAACAAGCAGTGTTCTGAGCATAGTGATTTGACCGGGTCGGTGCGTAGGTTTCTCTGTAATCTATGAATTCCAGCTTTCAAAAGCCTTGAACACATAATCAATCCTTAAAGATGACTCCGTTGTTGTCAGGATTGGATTTGAGTCGATAGACCCATACAGTTGACAGGGCCTTTTTACCTTCTGGAATTGAGTGGCAACCGGTCCAAACGCCCATGGTCTCTATCCCATCAAGTTCGGTCTTCATGCCCTTGAGCCAGTCTTTGAAGTCGGGGGAGCGTTTTGCTTCATCGTAGTTTTGGGGAACAGTTCTGGACAGAAAACCGTACCGCTGGGGAGGTTGGATGTTTGAGCGGTCTCTTAGAGTCATGGAAGAAGGGGTAAGCTGGTTGACAATGTCTTCATTGTTGGAGGATTCTACAGAAGACTGATTGGAGTTGGAGGATTTGGGAGGTGAGTCTGGAGTAAGGGTAATTTCTCGGGCCTGAGGTGGTTCAGTCTGAGTTGCATTAATGGGGCAATCGGAGGAGTGATGGTTGGAAGGATCATGGTTGATGAAAGAGAGAGTTTCAATGAGGTCAGAATTGGATGGAATGAGAGTTTCAAAGGGGTTTTTGGAAGGAGGGAGAGATTCAGTTAGCTTTACGTTTTCAAAGACTTTAACGTGTTTTGAACAAATTGTTTTGCCAAGCTCTGGAATGTATATCAGGTAGGAGTTGAATTGCAGGTTTTAACCTACTAGGATTCCCTCCCAACCTTTCTTTTCAAATTTTCCTAGATGATGGCAAAGATTCAGAACTACTTTTTTGGATCCCAGGGTTCTAATCAAGCTGTATTTGGGTTTGGTGCTGTTCCACAGTTTGGAGGGACTCGCTTTTGATTGTTTAGAGGGTAGGAGATTGAGGATGTCACAGCATCCAACAAGGATTTGATCCCACAGGTCAGCTGGGATGGACATATCAATGATTGAGGTTCTAGCTGATTCAAATATTGTACAATTTCCTTGTTTGGCAATAGGATTATGCTGGGGAGTTTAAGGTTCCAAAGTTGTGTGTACAATGCCAGAGTCTGAGAGAAAGCTTGACAGTTTTGAATTCACAAATTCTCCGCCATTGTCAGAATGGAGGGATTTCAGTTGGTATCCGAACTGATTGGAGTGAATCTTGATGAACTTGATGATTTTGTTGGCTAAATCCAATTTCAGTCTAATTGGGAGGCAAGTTTTGAAGCGAGAGAACTCATTGGTGAGTAGTAGAAAGTAGCAGTTGCCTGTCTTTGAGACCGTATTTATTGGACCACACACGTCGGCATGGAGACGAGAAAAGGGTTTGGAGCAGATAGGAATATGGCTTTGGAAAGGGGTGCGATGGATTTTTCCCAGGACGCAGGATTCGCAAGTGAGGCCTTCCACTGTATTTTGGGAAATTCTCTCAATAGTAGCTTGGTTTGGTCTTGATGGGGATGACCAAATTGCTTGTGAAGGGTTGTGAGCGTCACAAAAGCGTGCGATGATTTGGATTGTGGGAGTGCAAAATCCTTAATTACCAGGAGGTTGTCTTCAATGACACCAGTGAGGAAGGTGTTACCTTTGAAGTCAACGGCGAAGCTTTTGGGACCAGAAAGGTGTAACAAGCAGCTTTGATTTAGCAGTTGTCCCAATGAAACAAAATTTATGGCTATCTGAGGGACGTATAAGGACTGGCTCAGGCGGACGTTGCAGAATTTGGACAAGAGCTTCGCGGTCCCAATTCCTTTGGGGTTGAGGGAGATGTTCTCTTTTCCAGTTTGAATTTTGGTGTGGTCCTCTGAGAGATCTTCTTCAAAGAAGTCAAGAGAGTTGAACATGGATTGCGACGCTCCGGAGTCCAGGATCATGGAGTGTTTGGTGAGAATTTGAGAGTTGGTCATTGCAAAGTTTTATGAGGTGTAGGTAAAGTTTGCCAAGGCTGATTGGTTCTTGTTTGGCTTGGAGTTGTTGTTGTTCTCATTGTTGTTCTGATTTGGTCGGATATGAGGGTAAAGCCACCAGCAAGAACTTTTGGGATGGGATGATTGAGGATTGTGCCATGCAGCCCTGCACTTGATAACTTCTTGTTTCCCGCTCTTGTTCATCTTGGCCGACGCCAAGCTTCCAGTTGAAATCTCATTTTTTACTTGATTCAGATGTTGAAGAACAAGGTCGCCATCAATCTTAGATTTGCCTAACAAGTGGGGGATGGTGGTCTTGAGATGCTCTAGTTGAGGGGGAAACTTGTAGAGTATCAAGTATGCCACTATATCGTTGTCCATTTGAATACCAATCTCAGAGATTTGGATTAGGCATGATTTCACTTCAGTTATAAATTTATCCACATGTTTGGGGTTGAATTGCAGGTTGAGGAAGTTGAAGAACACGCGTGAAAGATTTGAAGTTTGGGAGGAGGCATAGAATTCGTTTATCAATTTCCACAGTTCAATTCCGTTGGAGAGATGATGATCTTTGATGCAGTTTATGTAGGTTCTGTTTTCCAGTTTGGCTAGTATGTATCCAACTAATTCTAGGTGAACTTCCGGGGGACCCTTCTTGGGTTCTAGTGACATGAGCCATTGGCCTATTCTCTTTAGAGCAAATATGGTCATTAATTTGGAGCGCCAAAGTAAGAAGTTTGACTCAGTTAGCGTAGGGATTGAGTCCGTGAGGGTCTTGAGAAGCGATCCATTGAGATCTGTTGGTCCAGGAGAAAGTGACATTGTATCGCTCGAGCCGTTGTGGGTGATTTTTCAATTTCGGCTTTTAACCGTGAAGAGCTGAATAACTTGAATTTCCTGAACCAACAGACTAGAACAAGGAAGTTAATCAGATGAGAAGAAAGAATGAGGGAAGAAAGAAGAGATGACAAAAGAATGACAAGTATGAGGAGGAATTCTCACTTGGTGCTAGCTGAGAGGAGGAGGCAACGTTAACAAGGAACTGTGAGATATGACAAGAGATGAGAAGGCAATGGAAGAGACAGAGACTGGGTCTAATTATGATTTAACAAAAAGCGAGTGCATCAGCGGTTGATAGATTCAGATAGCAGTTTTGCGGACAACCTCACATTTGAAAAACAATGAAAGGAAATTGAGTACGCAGTACGTAGCTGGGGTTGAGGTTGAGTTGAGAGAGTGAGTGGGAGAGAAGAGGTGAGTGGAGTTAAGTGGATGATGGAAGCAATGATGTTGAGCGGAGGTGGAAGATGGAAGCAAAGATGGTGAGTTGAGGGAAGCGTGAGAGGTGATTGCAAGTGGAGGGAGTGATTCGAAGCGGGTGGATATGGAGGTGAAAGAAGGAAGGATGATGGGTGAGTGATGGAACGGTAGTGGGTGTAGGGAGCGGATGAAGGTGAAAGAAGGAAGGATGATGGGTGAGTGATGGAACGGTATTGGGTGTAGGAAGCGGATGGAGGAGATCTTTGAATGGCAGCTGTCTGTGATACAGTTGTGACAGGTGGAAGCGCGCAAGGTGGTTGAGTGGGTGGTGATCAGTGATTTCCTTTCAACAACTGTGGCCCCTTTTTTATATACATATTGAAAACAACTTATTGCCAAACCAATCAAACCTTTCAACTGCTGTTATTATATTACTTATTTGAGCCTCTAAGCATTCATTTTTGGAATTATCATTATTATTATTATTCCAGTATTTTTATCACTCTCTGTAGCTAAGGGACTGGAAGGTTCCTGGTATCAGAGAGCTGACAAGGATGCAGGTGGGGCATACCTTGATAAGGGAAAAATATATGCAGATAATTCTGCAGTTTTCTTCGAAAACATGGAAGACGCATAAAAAGAGTGTGACCTTATCACCCCCTGGTTGAATAAGTGGGGAACACTTAAAGTGGGTCATGATCAATCTGCTGTGGTAATGTATGTCAAGAAGGACCTTGAACTTAGGCATGCTTTCCTGAATAAATTTTGGGATCCATCCAAATACTCCCAGGGATCCAAGCATCTCAGGCTCACAGAGGGTTTGTTAAGTGCTCAAACTTCCTATATCTACCTAGGAATTTCCATTAGTGATTCCCTTTGGGTTGGATATCATCAAGAGGGGGAGTATGCCAAGCTTCTGAGGAAGAAGGTTCACATGAGGGTTGTTCAATTCTTGTGTTACCTTTGTAAAAAGAGGTACCCTTGTATTTCAAGGCCTCCATTGTAAAAGCATACGTGATGTTGGCAGCCCTATATGGGTCGGAATGGTTTTCTCTGAATAAGAAGCATATGGATCCAATTCAACAAGAGTTTAATAGAGCTATACCAATGATGCTCAACATTGACCATAGAAGATGGAAATCAGTCAATAGAGCAGATGTCTACTGGGAGCTGGGGATCCCCTTGATTGAAGTTGCTTGTGCACAAGCACGCCAGAAACTGATCTCCAAGGCCCCTTCTCTTCAGACAGATGCAGATGCCCTCCTCAGTACTGGTACTCAGGGAGGCACCAAAAAGACCTGGGTATCAATCACCCGGGCAATCATTGCCAAAAAGATCAAAGCATTTTAGTGTCAACAAGACAAATTGATCCAGAAGGATGGCTTGAGTCAAGTATGTGATGTGGTTCAGGATGTTGAAGAACATCAAGAGATTGATACAAAGATTTCTCCTATGATTCTTTCAGGTATATCAAATAGGCTAAAGAAATATCCCCCTAGTATCAAGGGCAACTGGTGCAGTTACTTAGGTACCAAAGCCAATGTCCAAAAAATAACTAAGGAGAGATTGCTTCTCACAGGCTCAATCTGGAACCTCAATTTTATTGAGGAACAGGATAAGGAGTCTAATGAACCAAAAAGGGGAAGATACCTAGAACACCAAGGAGGAAAAATCAGAGATTTTCTGAAAAACTCCCTGTTCTACCCCAAATCAACAGATGATATTTTGGTATTGAATAAATATTTTCTGAAAATATATTCTAACTACTTTATGCTTTATGGCCTTGAAAAAATGACTGAGGGGTGAATGAGTCTGGAAGCTAAACGAATTGGGCAACATGTTTATCCTCTTTTAAAAAACCAAAACCCAGAAGGTGTGGACGGTATCTGGGAAGAGGGGGATGATACAACACATTTGATGATGTTTTACCCCCAACTGCAGGAGCTCAGAGATCAGTTCTTTTCCGCCATTATGAAACAACTAGAGAGTCCCTCCACTAGGAGGGGATTGCTGCCTAAGGACATTGCACTGCTGTTATTGGGGGTTGATTGCTCCAGTGATGAAAGGCAATATTTTTACAGAGAGACTAGCTGTCATAATGTATCTAATAAATTTAGGTACACAACAAGGTGGCAATGTGGTTTTGGGCACTTTGACAGTCTAATGCTGGACAATATGAGCGTACATGGATTTTTTCCTGTTGCCAAGTTTGTGAAGAAAAGTCTCAATTTGTATTTTGAGGCTTTTAAGTCCTTGCTTGGCTCATTGGTTGAGTTATGAGGGGGTTCTGGGAGTAAAAATAATACCCCCATTCCATGCAAACTCCTTTTTAAAAGTAATAAATCCAAGGGACAAAAGTCTATGGCAATCACGCGCTTAATTATGGGTTGTTACCGGGACACATTTCTGTCTGTAACTCCTAAAATATACACAACACCTCAATTCTGACTGAATTTTAGGTTTGAAACATATACGTGACAATACATGTGAAATATTGAATTGGCCAAAAAGTTTAATAGTGGTGCCACGGTATTTTTGTCTTTCTTTCCTTAATTATTTAAAAATACAAGGATTTATATTTCAAGGGTGGGGTCAGTGAGTGACCCTACCTAATTTTGGGTGGAAAACTCATTTTTGCAAAAATATTTATGGTTTTCCTACTCCTTCTTAGGTTAATTTTATTATTATTATTTTTATTTTATTTCTGTTACTTTTACAGCTTGCTCTGCCATAGTAGCAAGCTGACAAGAATAATACAGAATAATTCAGAAATAACTTGCTTATATCCTTATAAGCAATTGCTCAAAACTGAAAAGGTTCCTGATTGGTAATAATAATTACTGGTAAAATCAATGGGGAATAATGGATCTGAGGAGGTCTGAATCAATATCTTTTGGGGTGATAAAGAGATTTCTTAGGGAAAAGAGAGAGTTTTCTGCTCATGGGCTGAGGGTAGAAGGCCAGCCAGGGAAATCTTTGCACTTCCACTTGGTGCTGGCAATCAGCTGACCTCAGATCTTCTGGATTTATGTACTATTTTAGCCACAGGATAGGTTAATTTTTTAATGGTGTAATTCTTATCATGGTTTAATTATCCTTCAGTTGTACTATTCATATTGGTTCAAATTAGAAATATTTTGATGATAATTTATTTTTAATCATCTGATTAGCACATAGGTAATCGTAATAATTTTTATGGCCACTATTTGTAATGTTTTGTGATCTTCTAAGAACAGGATCTGTCTGTTTTGTGGTAATCTTTAATAGGTCATTTATGATTTAAAATATTTTTAAATCAATGATATAATTTTTATTAAGGTTTTAATGCTATTAGACCATTTGCAATGGATATTTTGCCTTATTACATATGCCAGCTGGACCTTACTACGTTGTAGCCCCTGAGAGCACTAAATGCTGTCAAATTTGTCACAACGGATCCTGATGCGGGGTTCAGTCCATTCAGATGAGTGCAGGGTAGGATCTGCTGTGTGCGTGGCATAATTGGATGTGTGCCGGACTTCTTTACGCAGGAGGGTGATGCATAGGGGTTGTTTAGTGAGGCAGGGCTTCCCGGGCGTAACACATTTCTGTGTGTAACTCCTAAAATGTACACAACACCTCAATTCTGACTGAAATTTAGATGGGAAACCTGTGCGTGACCATTCATGTGAAATATGACATTGGCCAAAAGGTGCCATATTGGTGCCGTGAATTTTTGGTCAGTTTTAGAGTCATATTTCAAGGGTGGGTTAATTGAATGACCCTACCTTATTTTTGGTGTGTAATCCATGTCTGCAACAATATTCATGGATTTCCCACTCCTTGATATTTTATTTATTTTTATTTTTATTTTTATTTTTATTTTTATTTTTATTTTTATTTTTATTTTTATTTTTATTTTTATTTTTATTTTTATTTTTATTTTTATTTTTATTTTTATTTTTATTTTTATTTTTATTTTTATTTTTATTTTTATTTTTATTTTTATTTTTATTTTTATTTTTATTTTTATTTTTATTTTATTTTTATTTTTATTTTTATTTTTATTTTTATTTTTATTTTTATTTTTATTTTTATTTTTATTTTTATTTTTATTTTTATTTTTATTTTTATTTTTATTTTTATTTTTATTTTATTTTTATTTTTATTTTTATTTTTATTTTTATTTTTATTTTTATTTTTATTTTTATTTTTATTTTTATTTTTATTTTTATTTTTATTTTTATTTTTATTTTTATTTTTATTTTTATTTTTATTTTTATTTTTATTTTTTTTTATTTTATTTTTATTTTTATTTTTATTTTTATTTTTATTTTTATTTTTATTTTTATTTTTATTTTTATTTTTATTTTTATTTTTATTTTTATTTTTATTTTTATTTTTATTTTTATTTTTATTTTTATTTTTATTTTTATTTTTATTTTTATTTTTATTTTTATTTTTATTTTTATTTTTATTTTTATTTTTATTTTTATTTTTATTTTTATTTTTATTTTTATTTTTATTTTTATTTTTATTTTTATTTTTATTTTTATTTTTATTTTTATTTTTATTTTTATTTTTATTTTTATTTTTATTTTTATTTTTATTTTTATTTTTATTTTTATTTTTATTTCTATTTTTATTTTTATTTTTATTTTTATTTTTATTTTTATTTTTATTTTTATTTTTATTTTTATTTTTATTTTTATTTTTATTTTTATTTTTATCTTATTTTTATTTTTATTTTTATTTTTATTTTTGGTTTTTATTTTCTTTTTTTGTTACTTTTACAGGTTGGTCTGTACATAGAAGCAACCTGACACTGGTTCAAGGTTTAGATTTTGGGTTAGCAGTGAGTTAGTTTCCTTGCAAGTCAAGAGTCCAAGTTCCTCTACAACTTGATCAATGTGTTTGGGTTGCGTCAGAAGAATCATATTGCCTTTGAATTCCATTAGCACCCCAAGAATTGTAGTTGGATGTTGGCAAGCTGATTTTTTGAATTGATTCAGGAAGTTAGTCTTGAAAGCATCACAGTTTCCAACATGAGTCAGATTTTCAATGTGGAAGTATAAGAATTCTCCCAAATTGGAGTTGATCTAGAGGCATGGTTCACTGATGAATTTGTGGAATACTTGCAACTTGATCCAGGCGGTCGGGGTTTTGTACCAACTCTTTGGAAATTGTTGGAGACCATAAGACAAATTTTTCAGCTTGAGATAGGGAGATTTCAGATTAGATCCTTTGTGAGTTTTAATTATTGCGTTTCAGAGACTCCTGTGAAATTGTATAAATAATTTAGAGAATAGCTTTCTGGAAGTCCTTGAAAGGGCCTTAGTATTACATCTACTCCTTTAGAGTATTAGTACGACTAAGAGTGGTTTTGAATTTCCCGCCTTCTATTACTATATTAAGTCTGCACAATAGTTTATTTAAATTCATGGCTGTTTTCTTTGAGACTTAATATAGGTCTCTAGATCAGACCTAGATCAATTATTTAACTGTTATTGGTAGAGTTTTTTGAAGAATGGGAAACATTTATTGGGTTATTGGTTAGTGGTTGATCAGATATTTGAGTTCTTAACCAATGCCCACATTCAAATGGTTCAGGTGTTTTATCAAAGGGATGGTTCAGGAGAGGACTCAAGAATGGGTTTACCCAAATGTGGGTGGGTAGAGAATAAAAAGGTTGTTAGTCCCTTCTTTTGTGGTCTCTTTCCTTCTAAGGGTGACTATTTATTGATGGGTGGTTTCCTTTAATTTGGTTCTGAATAGTTCAGGTCACAGAAGAACCCTTATTCAAAGTACCTATTGGGCTGGTTTCAATGTTTGATGAGGTAAGAATGTTTTTTTGATTTATTTATTTTTATTGGTACACTGACAATCTCCTTTTTTTTTATATATATCTGAGTAGTACCACAGATGGTTGGATAGTAATTGGATGATAAGATGGTGATGAGTGGTGTGGGATGGATGATAGTGTGTGGGGGTGATGATGTGTGGGGGTAATGATGGGTAACACCTTGATAGGGATGAGAGGCCCTCCTTAAATAGAAAAATCCTTCCCCCTGGGGTGCTCAAGGCTTCCCCTGAGGTTCTTCCTGTCCTGGTAAGGAATAGTGGGATACAGTTAAATGAGGCATTTCTGCTGGTTGGGAAAATCTAATACAGTTACATGAGGATTTTGTTATGGTTGGAAAAAGCTTGTACAGTTACATGAAGCATTTCTTCTGGTTGGAAAAAGGTTTTAAAGGGTTTTCATGCATGCACAGCCCTGCATAAATTGCTGTGAAGTGCCTGGTTGAGTTTGTGCTGTGTTGAACTTGTACTGGTGGGTTCTTTGGTTCTGCATGGTCCTAGCTGCCTGCATATATTGCTGGATAGTTCTGTGATGCCTTGTACTGTTGGTTGTTTTGTTACACATGGTTCAGACTGCCTGCATATATTTCTGGGTATTCCTGTGGTGACTTGTACTGCTGGTTGTTTGGTTACGCATGGTCCATACTTCCAGCATATAATTCCGGTTATTGATGTGGTGTCTTTTACTGACGCTTTTTTGGTTACACATGGTTAAGACTGCCTGCATATATTTCTGGGTAGTACTGTGGTTTTTTATTACTAAAAGATCCTGCCTGTCTGCATAAAATGCTGTGCATAGCTAGGGTTGTTTGGTACTACATGATATTGATTATGGTTCTGAGTATACAGGTGAGGTGATTTCTTGTATTTTTGGTTGAGGGTGTTGTGGTTAGATGTTACTGGTATGTGTTTTAGTGATTCCAATTATACCCATATGGCCTTTCACTGGTTTGTGATACCTGGGTGTGATATGAGCTGTCCACAATTGATTTTGGCTGTATCTTCTAAACCATAAGAGATAGAGGGGTAGTTTGGCAGGGTGACTATGGGCTATTTTTGGTTTAGAATCCATTTCTGAGGTTACTTTTATGAATGGTATTATATTTATGATAGAAAATTGAGGCAGATGGCTACAGGTAGTTTTTGGTCTACTGTAACAGTTTCATTCAATGAGGCATGGAGAAACACTCCTTTGAAATCAAACTGGGTAAAGGTCATTTTTTCTTTTAAGCCATAGATAAGTGCAAGCCAGAGTGATCCAAGCTTGCCAGTTGGGGCCCATTTTTTTTGCAAATCCCCCTTGAACCTGGTAAAATCTCTGTACACATAGATTGGCTTTATACTTGACTGGTTCACCATGGCAGTTTTCTTTTACTCAAAATAACAAGATTTTATTCAGGATGTTGTTTTGGGTGTCATAGTACAATTAGAAGACCCATTGAGATTCTGTTGAGTTTTATTCTCCTTCAGAATCCTTTTCAATTTTGGACATTTGGGAAATTTGTTTGCTGCCTTTTAAGAGGGTGGTTTCTAATAGTGATGAAAGCTGTAGCAATGAGGTTTACAAATCTCACATCTTGGTCTAAGATTGATACCTTGGATACCAGCTTCCATAGTAGGGATTTGAGAAGGTTTTGGAAAAGGAGAGGCTTAGTGTTTTAACTCCTCATGGTCTGAGTCTGATTTGGAGTGGTCAGTGTTTGGTTCCCTGGCTGAGTACTCCTTGTCTACATTAGAGAAGTCAGATTTTTTTGAGTCCAAGAAGTTTTGAGAGAAGAGGTCCAGTCATGGAAATTTTAGAGGAGGAAATTCTGTTAGTTTTGTTTTGAGTAACTGAACGTGTTTAATTTCAATTATGGCGCCAAAAAATTTTAAGACCAGATAGGAATGGAAGGGGGGTTGAACCCAACTAAGATCCCTTCTAGCCCTTTCTTGTCAACATTCTGTCCTTTGTGTGTGCAGTTTGCAAGGTAGATCACAGAGAAACCTACAGGTTGTAAGTAATTATCAGGCAGACTCATATCAAACATGAGTTCCAATGGGGATAGGTGGTGAACTTCTCTGGGTATTGGTTAAGCATGAAGGAAATAATCCAAGTGACAAAGTACCAATATTTTTTGGATGATCTTTAAAAAGAGAAAGTTGCACAAGAATATTAAAAAATAGTTCAATTTTCTATTTTGCCTTGACCATTGTGTTGCATATGATATGGTTCTAAATTTTGTTTGAATTTTAGATTATGTGTTTTGCCTTGGCAAAATTTTTGAGTATGGATTTTTTGAAGTTGGTTACCTTTTCTGAAAAAATTAAGCTTGTTAGTAGTTGATTTTTTTTTTCTTTTCCAAGTATTCTTCTGATGGTCTTGGGGGTCCTATCTTTGAATGTCATATGAAATGCCACTAAGTAATCAAAGAAGTTTCTGAAAAGACTGAGGATTTAGTGGTAGCCAGCTTTGGATTTGGGTGTTATCAGACCAATCACATCAAGAGATATTTTTTCTATAGGTTTGATCACTGGTTTTTATACACCTGTAAATGGGGATCTTGTGATCTTGTTTCCTATGCAGTTTTCACATCAAAATTTGTGGAATAACTTGTTTGTGAATAGATTTTTCTGCAGGGATTTTACAGTAGATATAAATGCATTTCTGTAAATTTTATGGATGTTGAGCAATGAGCAAGTCTCCTTAGGTGAAGAGTTTGTAGATTGTTTCATCAGGTTCACTGTGTGATTTCGGCTTGCAATTTTTGGTTTCTCTATGAGAAATAAATTTTCTCAAATCACAAATATGAGTACAGGTTGATCATCTTGAGTAATGATGAATTTGTCTCAATTATGAGAGAGATTTCAGCCCTTCTGGGCAAGAATACTGGGGCTGATCAAGTTTAAAACTATGTCAGGTACATATACACAATCTCCAAGAGTGAAATTGGAGTCTTTCCATTCTATTCTGACCTTTCTAATTCCATGTATCTTGAGAATGGCTTCCATTTTCCAGTTTTGATTTCTTCTGGCACTTCCTGGATATTGATAGACAAGAAGAACAAAAATGTGGAAATCAGCTCTGGATTCCAGTAGGAGATTTGGATTATTGTTGGAGTTAATCCAGAGGGATGTTAATGCATTATGATTGATGGTTGGGGTTTTCTTGATCTTATTTTTCAATTCATTCTGTTTTTTTGATCCACCACTTTGGCGCAACTTGAGGATGAGGATGGATTCAGGATTCTCCTGAGTGAGGAGCATTAGGGTCAAAATAACCTTCTTTGCATCTCATCTTTATTTTTTTTTGTATTTATTAAATCTCCCTTTTGGTGCCACCAGTAAAACATCAGTGAAGGGTTTTGATGAAATTGAATTTTGCCTTCAGCTTGTTGTTTTATCAAATGAGATGATTGAATATAAAAAACATTAAAAACTTTCAATTTGCATTATCTGTTGTTTGAGATTTTGAAGGATTGGAGTAAACTGAAAGATTAGTAAGCATGCTAGGATGTCTTTTGTTAATTTGATTCCTACTTTGGTAATCCTTGTAAGAGCTTTTTGAATTTCAGGGACAAAACCCTTGGTGGTGTGTTTTATCAAAGCTGCATGGAGAAAGTGATTGAGGAGACTTGCTCTTTATGCAGTCTCTGAAGAGCCAATCTGAAAGTTATTTAGGCTCAGAGTAATTTAGATGAAGTTATTTTAGAAAAGTTGACAACAATTCCATTGGTTGTGCTGTCTAGTTTTGAGAGTATTATTGCTGGTTTGAATTTCTCTATCTTGCTTAGTGGAAAGTTGGCCAGAATTTCAGGTTATGGAATCCTTGATTTCCTTAAGATTGAAAAACATGATCATCTTGTTGCACCATATTGAGTAGTTTTCTTCATTAACAGGAGTCATTGAATCAATAGAGGCCTTCAGTGCCACCTGATGGAAGTAGTTTGCAGCTCCTGCTGGTTTTATCATTATTTTTCAACTTTAGGTTAGATCTTTGGAGGTTTTTCTTTTAACTGTGATAAGATTTGAATAGATTCCCTCAGAAGAAAATTTTGTGGTGAGGTATGACAGAGTGGAATGGAAAGTAGAAGGATTGTATTTCATGAGCAATGATAAAAGATTTGAATAGAGAAATAAACATAAAGGGAAAAATTCTTACCTGAGGTATAACAGAGTGAAACAGAAAGTAGAAGGATGAGGAAAGTAAATCCTACTACTTGGCGTGGGCTCTGTCCTCAGGTATACAGCAAGAGTTGAAGTTTCACGTGTCGCTTGACATGACAAGATCATATTGAATATTGAATAGAAAACATGAGAGGACGCACTGTCAGATGACTAAGAGGGGGTTTGTTTCAGACACATTGAGAATATGATGTGGAAATAAACAGATGGGGAACAGAAAGAAAGTAGGGACAATCAGATAAAGGAACAGTTGGGTGAATGGGATAAAAGGAGGAATGAGAAGGAAGAAAAGTAAATAGTGAGAGAAGGAAATGGATGAAGTATGTGGAGGTAGTGATACTCCAACAGATCAAACAAGAAGACTGAGGAACACAGGAAGAAGGATGAGTAAATTGAGAAACAGAAAAGAAAAGAAAACAAGTAAGAGGTAGATGAAGGTGAGAAAGGTAAGGCCTACTGTTAAGGCCAATGAGTTAGATAGATGGAAAATGCGTAGGTTGAGCAAGGTGTTTCTAGAGTACAACATTAACATTGGAAGTAGGATTGGCAAATTGAACTTGATGGTTAGATTGGGATTAGGCCATGAATCCCAAAAAGCGGAAATCTTACCAGGCAGGTATTCATGGTTGATTGTATAGATGGTGAGGGAATTGGGTTTTGAACAAGATTACTGTGTTGCAGCTGAGTTAGTGAGTTTGAGTGTTGGAAGAATGAGAAGAAAGATAGGAAAAAGGACAGAAATATGAAAGAACAAAAGGAGAGAGAGAAGAAGAAAAGAAGGGAGACAGGTTGAGCAGATGATGAATTTTGAGTGGGATCAGAAATAAAAAGGGGAGAAGAACTTGAGTACTCAAAGGACATCAAAGAGAAGGAGACAGACTATCAGGGGACACGTGGTGGATTCAGTAGGTGAGGGAAGACAAAGATTAGGTCAGCGCGGGCATACTAAAAAGCAATCATTCTTGCAGCAATGTTTGAACTTACCCAGTTGAGGTATGCTAAAACAAAATGGATTTGAAAAACATTCTTTTGCCACCTTCACCACAAACAAAACCAGTTCAAATTCCATCATCATTGAAACTGGCCCATTTCATCACATTTTCAACAATCACAGACCTTTCTGAAATTTTTAAACCTGCACCATGCCCATTGGAACTGGCATGGGAGACAGGCAGCTTTTTCAGGAGTAAGGATGGTACTTCCCAAATTTAGTTGACCAGGAAACAGGCTTCATCTAAATAACACTTGTAAAGAAGAAGACAAAAACTGCCGATGCAATCAAGAAATTCAAGTGCTTTTTGAGAACATCACAAGAAATCAGGTGAAGAAGCTAACAAGTGATGGATGAGTTAAGTTTTTTGGTAAATAAATCAAGCAGTTTTTTCTTTAAAACAGTATCCAGCAAAGCATGTCACCCTCTTACACACCTCAGCACAATGGATTTGCAGATATGCAAAAAACAAACCATTATCAACATGAAACAATGCCTAATCTTCAAGGCCAATCACTCCAACAAATTGTGGTTTCAGGTTCCTGATGCCAGGAACCTTCCCTTCATTTTCAAGAAATTCATTTTGGAGTTGGAATAATAATAATTCCAAGAAAGCACTTAAAATGCTCAAAAATATTTATATGGTAACAGAAGTGCAAGGTTTGGAGTTGGTATGGTTACAAATTATTTCAATATATGTTAAAGAGGCTCCACATTTTATACAGAACTGAGGATCTTTTCAGCCTAAGCAACCTCTGTTCAAGGGTAAATCTGTACTGTGTAAAGACATTGGAGAAATGAGGTCCTTATGATTCACAAAAGGTGTTATCCCAAGGGAATGGGTGTGAAAGGCTGTTTAAAGCACTTAATTATTGAAGAACGGGGGAGATAAATTACTTCTATAAGCAGTGACTCCCAGAATCTTGAAGAAATTCATGGTTGAAAGGGTCTCAGGGAAATATTTGTTTTTTTCACCAAATAAAATCAGTCCCCCCTCAACCCAAACCTTAAATACAGAGCACTTGAGGGTTCCCTCAATTATCCAGTGTCTGCACTTTCCCAGATATTTCCCTATCTATTAGCCTTATCTTGCAGAAGCTGGGAGAACCTGGTCTGCATCACTTCTAGGGCACCCTGTAAGTGATTTGTAATCTCATGGTTAAAAGGGAGGCAGGCCTTATCTACCAAGGCACTAGCCAAAATGCATTTGCCATTGACCCCAATTTGCACTGGGGCAACTTCCCTAACACTTGGGGGTCTCAAACAGGTGTCATATCACTAGTAGGAATTCATGTGATTTCCTTGAAATCATCCAGAAAGTTAATGATCTTGCTTTCCTCAGCATTGGCCAAATACAAAGCCCTTAGCAATGCAGCCAAAGAGTCTACTCGTCTTGGACTTCTCAGCCATCAGTTTCTTTGGAAGCCTGCTTGTTCTCCTGCCTCAATTTTGATCAAAAACAAGGTGGCGCTGGACTTGGCCTTGTGCCAAACAAGCCAGAACAGTTTCCGAAGCAAGAACCTTGATTTGTCCTTGCAATTTGTGAGGTAATGTATTCACAACAGCTCAATTCTGCTGAACGTTGTACCAAAGGCTCAAAATTATGCCAATTTCCTAACTCAACCTATTGGTAAAACAACCATCAAAAAAATTTTTACGCTTTATCCCTCATCTAATAATGCTGAAGTTGCTATGGAATTCAGCAAGGGGGAATGTTAGAATGAGCCTCTCAGAAAAAACCAAGCAAAAATAACCACCAATATCTGTCCACCATAGAAAAGGGCACAAATCAGAAAGTAAAAGTGGCAAAGACTGGATGCAAAGTAAGATGAAAACATTAACAATCCTCTCCATCAATCTCATGCAACCAATAAATCTCTGAAAAAACATTTCTGATTAATCCCAGAACTTGAAACATTAAACCAAATGGCTCACTTAATACTTTCTTAATCATTATTCCCAAATGCAAATAAGAAAAGGACTTAAGGTTGCCTTGCCAAAATTTTGTGGCTATAAAAATTTGACAGGTATGCGGAAAAAAGACCTTTCAGATTCAGATCCTTGTATCCATCCTTGTTTTCTCCTTCAACATTACTTTCAGAAGCTATGAAACTTATTTTAATTAGCAACATAAGACCAAAATTCTCCAAACAGGTATTCAAACCAATCTCTCCATCTACTTAAGCACATCATGGGTCTCTTGCTACACCCGTGATTCAGGAGCTTTGCATCAAATATTCATCCTCTATCATTCAATTGATCCTAAATCTTTTGTTATTTTCACTCTTTCCAATACATCAGTTACTCCTTCAATTTTTTCACAATAATTAATTCTTATTCTTGATTCATTCATTCTCTATCTACCACCCCTTTTGTGTGACTCTTGCTCACATCTTTGCTCTTAGGTAAGAGCAAGCAGACACAGTTGTCTCTCATTTTGAATCAGGATTTGTTGTATTTTGCTCTTACTTTTTTACCAAATATGAATTCTTACACTTTTCACTCTGGGCCTTGATGGCTTAAACTGCGTGGAATTGGGTTTTTAATTTCAAAAAACAATTGCTGGGGTCTTTGTGTAACAAATTTGGCCAAAAATTAATGTTTTAACTGTCACCTGCCAAGTTCAAGGTTTATTGTCTTCACCATTTTTACATATCCTTTTCCTCAGTACTATCTACCTCAGTCCATAAGAATGAAAATTAAAGCACAACATAAATGGTGTTTTGACTACACCTTTCAATTTTGTAACAAACATCCAATCTTGGCAAATAAGTAAAAAATTGAAAATAGTTTCAGTTAAATCCAATACCAGTGGACCATTGATTCAAGCTTTGCTATTCTACCCTTGTGTATCATCAAACCTGGGAATTCCATTGTTGGCAATGCATTTACAGTGCTTTTCACCTACGCTAGATAGCAAAATCAACTTTATAGCTTGCATATGGACTATTTCTATTCCCTTCATAAGCAATATCTTCATATTTGCATTTTACTCACATCTTATTCCTTCTTGTCTCATCCATTGTGTATTTTTACACTTATATTCTATTTTCTTGCACCTATGCTACAACAATCGAAAAAATGATACTGTTCTTTTTTTTTTCCATTCCCTTTATATCCTTCATTACCTCATTTCTCCTTAGCTGTAGGTAGCTGTCCATCAGGTTGAATCTAGTCATCATTGGATTACCTTATAAAGGCTTCACTGCCTTTTTGAAGATTTTCTCCTCAGTTAGTTGATTTCATACCTTCTTGAATTTGCTAAATCCAGACATCAAATTGTGCTTGGCTTTGGTTTCCTCCCATTTTAAAATTTTGTTTCTCTTGCTGTTTGTTGAGGCATCACACCACAGTTCACACTTTGAACATAGCCCTTTTACCTTCCACTTATCCCTTGCACTGAGTTTCCTAATTTGCACTCACAGTCATCTAAGGTTGCCCTATAGCTCATGGGGTGGTTGTGTGACAGTAAGCTTACTGAATCAATCCTCTATTGTATTTAGCCAGATATAGTGGATTTATTTTACAATGTCACATACTTGCTTGACGTTTAAAGCTTCCCTCACCCCTTAAAATGATTATATTCATTTGGTAGGGACATCCAGCCCTCAACAGGCCCAAAAAAACCAATATCCCCTCACTCTTCCTCAATCTCCTTTGGTTGAACCTCTCAAGAATCCCCTAGCTTCTAAGCAAGCTCTTGTGGATCCTTTCAAGGAAGTCAAAGACTCCATTCATTCTTCCAATAAAACCTTGAATTGCAGTATATCAAGGTTTTGCATTAGTTCCCCAAAGGCCAAAAGCTTTTCCCTCCTCTCTGCTTTGATCCAGGCTCTTAATCAAAATGCCTTTCAATCTAGCACAAGTGGTCCCATTTTTCATACTGCAGGTATCAAAAAACTGGAGCACTTTACAGGGGAACACTCCAATAATATTAGATTTTAACTACTGTTTTTTTAAATAATAGTCTCAAAAAACCCCAATAACTTCCCCTTGGACAGAAATAAATTGATGCAAAAGTTGTCTTTCTTAGGAGGTAGATCCTTGCAATAGTTCAAACTGTATCTAAAACTATTACCAAATAATGTTCCCACTTGTATTCTCACCAATTGGGATGAGTTCAAGGAGCAAATTTTCACCCCTTTTGGAAATTCCAACAAAGTGAAAAACACCAAATACAAGCTTAATACTCTGGTTATGAAGGAGATTAGTAGGGCTTACTTTTAAATCTCCCATTTTTTCATCCAGAGAGGAGTGGAAAATTGATTTTCCCACTCATTGGGAATTTTTTGAATAAAGGTTTATGCCATTTGGTTTGGATAATGCTCCCTGCATTTTTCAACACTTTATACCGCACTTCCTTCCCAAAGTTTTAGGTTTTTTGAGGTTGAAGTCGAGTTTGTTGAAGGCTTCCCTGTGCAAGTGCACTTTCTTTGAGACAAGGTGAAAATTCTTCCAATTCATTATCTTGCAGGAGCATTTGCCATGGACCCTTCAAAACTAGATACCATAACCAGTTGGCCTCTTACTTGTAAAATGCAAGAGTTGTGTCAGTTCCTGTTTTTTTTTTGAAACTTGTATTGTTGATTTAGTTTAAATTATTACTGCTTGTCAAACAATCTGAAAGATCTGACCTGCATGGAGTATTTTTCTAACAAATTGATGTTTTTGGGGATTGAATTGCACTCCTTTTACAAATTGAAAGATAGTTTCCTTAAGGCCCCTCTTCTTTGAAATTTTCATTTCAGCCTTCATTCCTTTTTGCAAGTAGATAGTTTTTTTTGATATTGCGGTTATTTTAAGTAAAATGGATGGAAAATTTCAAAAACATCCACTTTTGTATTATTCAAAGTAGATTACCAAAAGGGAACACTCCTGGAAAATTTACAACTTGGAGCTTCTGGCTTGTTTTTTTGCTTTTGAGGAATGGAGGTCCCGGTTGATTGGCTCTCCCTGAGCCATTACAGTTTAGTTGGATCGCTCTAACCTGTGAAACTTTCATTCAGCAAATTACTTTCTCCAAAGCAAGGTTGGTGGGTTTGATTTTTGGATGGATTTAATTTTGTGCTCACTCATGTTTCAGGTAATTCTAACCTGGCTAAAGGCCCAATTAAACAACTGGAATTCCTTTCTCTTTCACTTCCTCACCCAAATTCTATGGGGAAAGAACTCTTTTCTAATTCCCAAATCAATGATATCCTTGTGAATGGCCCTCTTGGCCGTCATGAATTATTTTTTCAGGCAAAAAAGAAGGATTTTTTGGACTTCTTGGCTTTTTCTTATCCTATTATCTCTTTGTAAAGACTCAAGGGCTTCACCCTGTTGGAAGGTGTCTTGTCAGCTTGCTACTATTGCAGAGCAAGCTGCAAAAGTAAAAAAAAATAAAACAAAAATAATAATATTGAAATTAATCTAAGAAGGAGTAGGAAAACCATGAATATTATCTCAGAAATAGAAACTCCAGCCAAAATCAGGTAGAGTCACTCACCAACTCCACCCTTGAAATCCAACTCCTTATAATTTTAAATAATTAAGAAAAGATAGACCAAAATACCATGGCACCACTATTGCACTTTTTGGCCATTTAAATATTTCACATGTATTGTCACGTATAGGTTTAACACCTAAAATTCAGTCAGGATAGAGGTGTTGTGTATATTTTAGGAGTTACAGACGGGAATGTGTTCTGTCACCATTCCTCCATGCAGCCCCAGCAGCCAATACATTGGCGCATGGCTGAGCTACAGCACTTTCAACCTTTCAAAGGCTGTGTACGCAGCCCCAGGCCTCTGAAAATTATGCAGCCCCGGGACTACGGGTTGACAAAGTAACAGGCAGCCTGATAAACCTAGGTACTGCACAAACATGCTACAACCTACACGGGAACATTCTACATATGTTATGAATTTTCCTGTGGATAGTAGATAGTCTAAAAATACATAAAATTTTATAAAAATACCTAAATAACCTTTATACATATTTTTTATTAAACATAATTCAAACTACTCCAAACATCAAAAATAAGATAGTGACTATGAAAACACTTTAATATACAATTATAAGAACTGATTGACATCAGAATTTTTGTGAAATACTAAGAAGACTAATGATGTAAAAATATTACATGAATACCCACGAGTTATATAATTATGTAATTATTTTAGTATTTCAACTGAATTTGGATAATAAGGAGTAAAATCAATATCATGACTTTACTACAATTATTTAATACTTAATTAGAACTCACCTGACGTCAGACTATCCATAGGAATGTCTATTAAAATACTTATTAACTTCCTGGGAACATTTACTAAGGATAATTAATTAAATAATAAATAAGATGAACAGATTAGTGTTATCCACACGTCCAAACATCAATTATATAGTAGAATAATTCCCATTGTAAACTTGCTACTATGTACAGAGCAACCTGTCATAGTAACACAAAACCATAAAAAATAATAATATCTAAATTAACAAAAGAAGGAGTGAGAAATACATAAATATTATTAAAGAAATAGATTTCTCACCCAAAATTAAGTAGGTCACTCACTGACCCCACCCTTGAAATCCAAGTCCTTACCTTTTTAAAATAATTAAAAAGAAAATTAATAAAAATTACAATACCAGTATGGCACCTTTTGGCCATTTTAACATTTCACACGTGTTGCCAGACATACGGTTTACACCGAAAATTCACTCAGAATTTATTTTAGGAGTTACACGCGAAAATGTGTTATGTCACAATTCCTGCGCGCAGCCCCGCATCATTACATACCCCTACGTACTTATGGTAGCATTTTCCAGTGTACTAGAGACCCGGGCGCAGCTAATTCTGCCACTCACGCAGAGGATCCTTGATAAAATAGGCTAAATTTCCTTATGACATAGAACCAGCAGAGCCTGAAGCCAAAAGATTGAGTGAGGATGAGATAGCATAGTCTGAGAGCTTGAGCGGAGGCTGGTTGAAGAATTCTTGAGGTTAGACTTAAGAGATGATTGATAATCCAAAACAGTGGAGCCTTACCAGGCAGGATTTGCAGGTCAAAAGAAGTTGAGATCTTGGTATTCAGAAGGCTGATGATGAGATGATAATTGTACAAGTAGAAAAGAGAAGAAAATATCAGGAAAAGGAAGAAAAAGGGAGGATTTGGAGGAAAAAGAAAGGAGTCAAACAGAAGGAAAAAAATAGAATGGTCAAAAAAGTATGAAGGAGCGGTCCGGATCCCCAGTAGATTTCCAAGAAGAGCGCGAGAGCAGTAGGGAGCGCAACAGGAGCGCGGGAGAAGCAGAGATTGTGCGGATTGTAAGTTGTGGAATCTTAACACCCCTCATGACTGGGAAGCGGGGAAACCAAAGAGGATTCCAGGAAAGAATTCGTGAATACCTTTTTTTGCAGGCGCTTAATGGAGTTGATGGATGAGGCCTTGATTAGTGAATCAGCTAGCATTTCTTCAGTTGGGAACAGAGTAAGATTGTACATGGAGATACTGAAGTCCTCTTGCAGTCCTTTAGTCTTGATGTCAATATGGCGTGACTTGGAGTGTGAGCCAAATTTCTTTATTTTATCTTCTAAAACTTTATTGCCTATGTAAATTTGTGGTATTATTTTGTAATTTTGATATATCTTGCTAACTAGGTGAGTAATCCACTTCATTTCAAGGTAAGAGTCGAGAAGGGCGTTAATTTTGGACTTGGTAGAAGAATAAGTGATGTTCCTTTGTCGAAATGAGTTCCAGACTATTGCACTGCCATAGTGGAAGATGACGTACCCTGTCTGGGATTTTTTGAAGATAATATCATTGCCCCATGTAGCTTTGCTGTAGCCAGAGATCATCTCTTGAGAGGGATCAAAATTGATAATTAATTTGAGGTTCCTGATGGTTTTGAGGTACTTCCAGACTTTTTGCACCTCTCTCCAGTGTTTTATGCCACGCTTGGAGTTGTACCTTGCAAGGCTAGATATGGCAAAATAAATATCTGGGCGAGTGTACTGGGATAAATGGTTGAGAAGCCCTACGGCGGAGAGGTAGTTGATATTCAGTTGGAATAATTTGGTGTGATCCTTTTCTGTTGCAGTTTTGAGATGCAGATTCTGATTTAGCGGAGAATAAGTATCCTTGCAATGGGTGAGTCCCAGTTCCTCCAATCCTTGGTTGATTTTATTTGGCTGACTTAAAAGAATTTTTTCTCCCTTAAACTCAATGAGCATACCAAGGATTGTGTTTGGTAGATGACAGGAGGAGTTAGGAAATCAATTCAAGAAACTGTTAGCGAACGACTTAGACCCACCTACATGGATAAGATCTTCAATGTGGAAATATAGGATTTCTTGAGACTCCAAGTTGAGGTAGAGAAACAGATTTCTAGTCAACTTGTGGAAACCTTGAGATTTAATCCAGGTTGTGAGAGTTTTTTACCAGTTCTTTGGGGACTGACAAAGGCCATATAATCATTTTTTTAATTTTAAGTATGGTGAATTTCTGTTTGACCCTTTGGGAGTTTTGATTATAACTGTTTCATTCAGTGGGGCATGAAGGAATGCCCCTTTTACATTGAACTGGGTGAAGCTCATCTTAATCTTCAGGCCATAGAGTAGCGCAAGCCATAGGGAGCCTAGTTTGCCGGTAGGTGCCCAAGTTTCTTTGAAGTCAATGCCATTAATTTGGTCAAAGCCTTGAACACATAACCTAGCTTTGTATTTCACAGGTTTCCTGTGACAGTTCTCTTTGAACTTAAATACCCATGTCATATTCAGAATGTTATTTGGAGTGTCTTAATGATCTTCCCATACTTCCTGAGATTCAGTAGAGTTAAATTCATCTTCAGATCCTTTCTTCCATTTTGGCCATTCAGGACATTAGCGTTCTGCTTGGTAAGATGGTGGTTTGTAGGAATGGTGAAACTCATATCTCTGGATTTTTGAGTTTCTCGCCTGGGACGTTTATTGAGGTCCAAAGTAATTGATTGTGGAGCAGGAGTGGGAAGTTCCGGAGGAGGAGAAGGAGAAGAAGGGGGGTCTATGTCTTTGAGGTTTGAGTTTGAATCTGAGGACTCAGGATCAGTCTCTCTGGGTAGATATTGCTTATCTTTTATGGAGAAGTCAGTGTTGTTGTATTACAGGTTGGATTGCAAGATTATGTTGAGACCCGGAGATTTGATAAAAGGGAATTCATTGAGTTGAGACTTGAGAAATTTGACGTGTTTGGTTTTGACAATGCCGCCTAGAGAATTGAGGATGAGATATGAATGTAAGGTGGGATTGAACCCAACTAAGATGCCTTCCAATCTGTTCTCTTTGAATTTCCTTCCCTTTTAGACACAACTTGCAAGGTAGATTACAGAAGAACCTATGGGTTTCAGGTAGTTAGCAGGGAGATCCTTACCGAACATAAGCTCCCAGGGAGATAGGTGTTTACCTTCTCTAGGGATTTGGTTGAGCATAAAAAAACAACTTCTTGTTATGATATGCCAATAGTTCTTAGGCAGTCGTGAGAAAGAAAATTTTGCGCGGGCTGATTCAATTATTTTCCTATTTGCCCTTTCAGCTCGCCCATTGTGTTGTGAATGGTAGGGTTCTGAGGTTTGTAACTTGATTTTTTTGGTTTTTGCAAAGTCTTTAAGCTTCAAATTAGTGAATTCCGTTCCTTTATCCAAAAATATCTCAGATGGGTAATACCCTAGTTGTTTGTGTTCTGTTTCAAGTATCTCAATGATAGATTCAGGTGACTTGTCCTTGCAGCCAAGAGGAAATGCTGCAAGATAACCAGTGAAGTTATCCACTAGAGTGAGAATATAGTGGTGGCCGGCTTTAGACTGAGCAGTGATGGGGCCAATAAAATCTAGATAAATTTGATCCAGAGGTTTGGTAGCAGGAGAGGATACATTGGTGAATGGGGATCTGGTGACTTTACCTCTAAGGCAACTGTCGCATTGGAATCTGTTGAGCTCTTTGTTGCTGAATAGATCTTTTAGAAGAGGTTTCAGAGAAGAGGGAGATGCATGCCTGTACATTCTGTTTATATCCATTAGGGAAAGTGGTTCTTGGTGCAACAAGGTAGAATATTGGTTTGAAAGATTCACCACGTGTCCTTGGCCCGCCATTTGAGGTTTCTCTATGAAAAAAAGGCAATTGCCAATTAGGCCTTTGAGGACAGTTTGGTCTCCTTGGGTGACCAAGAAACTGTCTTGTCTTTGAATGAGAGTGAATCACCACAGAAAAATGGACGCCACCTGTATGCAGGTGGCATTTCTGTATCCCATTGATATCTCAGGGTTATGTGATGCTGTATCTCATCATTAACTTTCAGCAGGTGGTGAAATATTTTGACTAAAGATCAGCATTTGCTGAACTTCTGGCTCATTAGTTCATAATAGATTGTCAAGGGAAAGCTAAATATGAGAAAAGCTGTTGCTTCACAAGCAGTCCACATATCATCCGCAAATTACTGCAGTTGGTGTTTGGGAATTCCTTCAAAGTGAAATTCAAAAATTCCAGAAGAGGCTGATTGTTTCAGACTGGAATTTCCATTAAATGGTCAAAAACTGGGTAAGTCCTCTTATTCACAGCCCAAAATAAAATGCATAAACATGTATTTAGGATAATACTAACACACCATGCTCCTAGAAATTTAAAAATCTTTCCTTATATAAATGAGCCATTGATGGCTTCTTTTCTGTTTGTTTCTTATTCAATAGCCTATGTTGGTGTAATTTTATTTTTTATAATTCTACTTTTTATCAGGGAAAATACAGAAAGCCAAGCCAAAACTTTTTGTTAAAACTTCAAAAAATGAAGAATATTTGAAATGGAAGATGACCAAAGACCAAGGTAGTAAAGAAAGGAAAAAGAACAAAAGAAGGAAGAAAAAAAAGTCAATATCCTCAATTAGATGTGTTGATCACCATCCCTGGTCTGCACATAGGGGCAGGTTATTTTATTTTTCAAGGGAGAAAGTTGAAACCAAGGCAAGAGGAAGGCTTCTTTTTACGATGTAGAAAAGCCAGGGTAGGTGAAATTTATAAAAATAGAAAAATGCATTGAACTAGTTCTGGCCTGAGCAGAAGGGCATCCATTTTGGAAGAAAAGGAACAAATGAATTTAGTGGGAATTTTGCTATTCACAAAGGCATGAAATCAACAACTGCAGATATGTTGACTACCAGCCCTGGTTACCAAAAAAAGTATCACTCAATCACAAATTTATTTATGAAAATTAAGCCATGAGAGGACATGTCTTTACCGCATGAAAAAGGTCAAATTAGGGCATATCAGAGTTAAGAAAACCTGCCATTTTTTAATAGTGGGTTTCAACCCAAATCCACCACTTCAAACCCACTATTAAAAATCCAAAAAAAAAACCTTGTTTCCCATCAGAACTGTCAGATTCACCTGAAAATAAATGGGTTTTTTCAAATAATGTATCTAAAGGGTTTCACCACCTCAACCCATCATTTCAAATGATCACCCCTGGTTTCAACCTCATTTCATATCCTGTTTGCTTCATCACTCTACTTTAATGCTCACAAAGCTTCGTCACCCTCATCAAATCATTTCTTCCATCACATCCATGCTCTCATCACTTCATCCCCACTTTCATCACATCCCTTCATCACTTCATTGCTTCCTAACAGTGGAGGAACTCAAGGAGATTGCTCAATTACTGGGCTTATAAATATATTTGATTTATTGATTGGATCAAAATTTCAAAAATGAAAAAAATACATTAGAAACAATAGAAATAACATCAACCATATCAGGCCTTCTTTCCCAAAATTCTTTCATCAATTTTTGAAGGACTAAAATCTTGGAGTTTTAAATATACATTGGCTAGTTTTTTATTAATTTGGAATGAGCAGCCAAAGTGAGTGTGGGTTGAAGAGGTTTTTAAACTAGGAGGAGGAAATGTAGTCTGATGATTGAAAAATTGAGTCTGCCAAAGAATTTCAATAATGCCCTCAGCTTTTGCAAAGTCAAAAATACAACCAAGTTTTGGAAAAGATAAACCATGACCCAAATCATTGCAGGGAGGAAGGATAGGCTTTCCTGTAGATCTTTTGATGTATGAAAATATCCCATATGTGAAACCATTCAAGTCATTCTTATCAGTATGGAGCTTGTTTGAGAAGTCATCAAATGTCACAACCACATTTGAAAACATGCAGAAATCTTGATCCTTTTCCATCCAATCAGATGAAGACCAGTGTGGGATTAGATATTCATCTGAAACTTTCTTGTTTTGAGCATGAGCTGAAGTTCACAGTGATTGGATCCTTCCAAAGACAAATTTGTTGTGAGCAGGGAGACGGTCCAACAGTTCATCATCCTTCTTGATGGTCTCTTTGTTCAAACCTGGTTTGCAAGAATAGACCCCTATTTTTAAATTGAAGTAAACATCAATCAATTTTTTGAATTTTCTGAAAAAACCTGAAATAAACAGGACAAACCTGCAGAGGCACCTCTATCACTTCCATAACAAAAACCAATGGCATGCATGCAGCCAGTCAAGGCTGCTGTGTTTGTTTTGCTGAGTGAATGGCCATTCTTTGCCATCTGGTACAAGTCCAAGACAATGTTGCAAAAAGTATTGATTTGTGGAGTGCTTTTGGCGGCCTTCAAACTGTGGTATTTAAGAATGAAGTAGGGCTGAAACTGGTGGTTTGTGACAGCATTAATTATGACAGCATTAACCAGCATGTGAGGGCACATGCGCGCTTAGACAACATGATTGGGTGCAAGATTGTCCTGCAGTGTCACAAAGTATGTTGGCTCATCACATTCTTGTACAAAATGTCCCCTGGCACAGTTTAAATTTTTGTTACTTGTGGATTTTGAAGTAACATTTGAGTTCAATAGCCTGTGTCTCTTTCCCACTACAAGCAATTTTGATGCATTTTATTTCTCCTTGGCATCCCTTGAAACGCCAAGCTCATCAAAACTACAAACCGTGTTTCAGGATAACACCCAGGAATAACAACATGAATGGAAAACCAAAAGAAAAATAATTCAGAATCAAAAGTTCAATTACTAATTGTATTGTTGAACAATATTGAGGAATAAACTTTAAATGCCATACCCACTTTTACCAGAAATGCCTTCATTCAATTCCACATTCAATTCCATTGAGATTGATATCTAAAAGACTTATATCTAAAGATAATAAATACCCTCTTTTTTAAAAAAAGAAAAAAAACCAAAAAAGTTACTTCCAAATGGGGTGGTGGTTGTGGTGGATGAGGTGGGTGGTGGTGGTGGGTTTTGGTGGGTGTTGGTGGGTGGTGGTGGGTGTTGGTGGGTGTGGGTCGGTGGTGGTGGGTGTTGGTGGGTGGTGCTGGGTGGTGGTGGGTGTTGGTGGGTGTGGGTGGGTGGTGGTGGGTGTTGGTGGGTGGTGCTGGGTGGTGGTGGGTGTTGGTGGGTGGTGGTGGGTGGTGGTGGGTGTTGGTGGGTGGTGGTGGGTGGTGGTGGGTTGTGGTGGGTTGTGGTGGGTGGCGGTGGGTGTCAGTGAGTGGCAGTGGGTGTCAGTGGGTGGGTGAGGTGGTTCACCTCATAGTAGGAGAGACCCCCAAATTGGAGCTGACAGACCCCAAGTGTGGTGCAGGTGTCTAAATCACTCACTAGGAGGGTAGGGGATTTGAAATATCCCACACAAAGCCACTCACTCCACCCTCAATTACTCTCTAGGTGAGGAGCGGATTTGAAATCCCCCCCTCCCTCCCCCCTTGATCTCCCCCCTTGCTCTGTTGCTAGGTTGGGAGTGGATTTAAAATCCCCCCCTCCCTCCCCCCTTGATCTCCCCCCTTGCTTGGTCGCTAGGTGGGGAGTGGATTTAAAATCCCCCCCCTCCCTCCCCCCTTGATCTCCCCCCTTGATCTCCTCCCTTGCTTGCTTGCTAGATGGGGAGAAGATTTGAAATCCACCCCCCCTCCCTCCCTCCTCAATTTCCCCCTTGTGCTCTTGCTAGGTGGGGAGCAGATTTGAAATCCACCCCCCTCCCACCCTCCTTGATGTGGCCCTCGCTTGCTTTCTGGGGGGGGGGGGGGGGGTGATGAAGTTCCCCCCACCACAAGCCCCACCGGCTGCTCCCCCTTGCTTGCTTGCCAGGCGGGGGGGTGATCAAGTCCCCCCCACCGCAAGCCCCACTGGCCCCCCCCTTGCTCCCACTGGGAGGCGGTGGCTTGCACCCCCCTTGCTTGCTTGCTGGGCGGGGGGTGATCAATTCCTCCCCCCCACCGCAAGCCCCACCGGCCCCGCCCTTTCTCCCACCGCAAGGCGGTGGCTTGCATACCCCTTGCTTGCTTGCCCGGCGGGGGGGGGGTGATCAAGTCCCCCCCACCGCAAGGCCCTCTTGCCCCCCCCTTTGCCCCTTGCTTGGTTAGTGGGTGATTAAATCCACCCACCGCCAGCCCCTCCCCCCCCCTTTGCCACTCACTTGGTGGGGGGGTGATAAAATCCCCCAACTGGGCTGGCCCCCCCTTTGCCGCTTGCTTGGTCAGGGGGTGATGAAATCCCCCAACCAGGAGCCCCTCCGCCCCCCCCCTTTGCCACTCACTTGGTTGGGGGCGATGAAATCCCTCTACCAGGCTGCCGCCCCCCTTTGCCGCTCGCTTGGTTGGGGGGTGATGAAATCCCCCCGCCGCAAGCCCCTTGGCCCCCCCCTTTGCCACTCACTTGGTCAGGGGGTGATTAAATCCCCCCACTGGGCTGCCCCCCACCCCTTTGCCGCTTGCTTGGTGGGGGGTGATGAAATCCCCGCACCAAGCCACGCCCTCCCTCCAGGCCTGCTTGCTTGCTCAAAATAAAAAACTCAAAACAAAAAAACAAAACAAAAAACTGAAAAAAAAAAAACAAAAAATAAATGGAAAAAAAGCAAAGCAGAAAAAAAACAAAAAAAAAAAAACAATCAAAAAACAAAAAAAAAAATCCACCAAGCCATGCCCTCTTTCCAGGCCTGCTTGCTTGCTCAAAAAAAAAAACTCAAAAAAAAAAAAAATTGTAAAAAAAACAAAAAAAAAATGGGAAAAAAACAAGCAAAGCAGAAAAAAAACAAAAATAAAAATAGAAATAAAAATAGAAATAAACCAAAAAATAAACCCAAAAAAAACCAAAAGAGAAAAAAAAAAAACAAAAAAAAAAAAAAAAAAAAAAAAAAACGGAAAATAAACCAAAAAAAATAAGGAAAATAAACCAAAAAAAAAAAGGAAAATAAACTGAAAAAAAAACAAAAGAAAAAACAAAAGAAACCAAGATAAAAAAATGAACAAATAAACCAAAATTTAAAAAAATTAAACAAAACATCAAAATAAACCAAAAACAAAAACAAAAACCAAAAAAAAGAAACAAAAAAAACAAAAAAAAATCAAAAAAAAAACAAAAAAAAAAACAAAAAAAAAAAAAAAAAAAATACAAAACAAACCAAAAAAAAGCCAAAAAAACAAACAAAAAGAAAACAAAAGGAAACCCAAAAAAAAAGAGAAAAAAACAAGAAAAAAACAGAAAGAAACAAAAAAAAAAAAAAAAAAAAAAAAGGAAAGAAGCCAAAAAAAAACAAAGAAAAAAAACAAAGAAAAATCCCAAAAAAAAAAAAAAAAAAAAAAACAGGAAAAAAACACAAAAAAAACCAAAAAGCAAAAAAACAAAAAACAAAAAAAAAAAAAAAACAAAAAAAATTGCAACTCTTCAATGAATGGCTTGAATGTGAAAAATCATAGGGTATATAAATAAATGAACCCCAGTTCAAATAAAAAAAAACAAACATAATTTTGAACAAGATCTTTACTCACAGGGCTGGTCATTTCTTGTAGTGGCTTACTTTTGGGGTTTCTTCTGTTCATAGATTGGAAAATTTTTGGTGACTGATTTTTTGGAATTTTGGTATCAATGACACTTGACCAGTGATGTTTTGAAGTTAGTTTGATGCTAGAAAAATTTTTGTGGCTGGGGCTTGCAGTATTGAAAACTTTGGGACAATCACTCTTTTGAAACGTTGAATTATGAACTATCATCCAAATAACAATTTTAACAAATGTGGCAAATGAAAAATACAGCTAAAATTACAAAAAAAGTATTCAAATCACTTGAAAGATGGTACAGTAAAGCTAGAGAAACTCATGGAAGAAATTAAAGCACTCATATTAACCATTTGAGCTTGTTAACTCAGAGATTGGAGGGGGTTCTAGGCTGAAAGGCATGTTGGAACAGGAATTTTGGTTCATGTGGGTCATGTAGTAATGAGAAGTAGCCTTGGCTAGATCATGCTGGGTGGGTAATGTCAATTTTCCAGTATCTTGAGGGTTCTCAGATATACTGAGCATGATGGATCAAATGTAAATTTGAAGGTGAGCCCATATGGGTTCCTTGGCTGAAGGTCTTCCATCTGAGAGACACTGAATTTTTTGAATTAAACGGAGGAGCTCATGACAATCAAATAAAGAATCAATCCTTTTGTCTCTTGAAGCAATGAAGATCCCCTGGATGCCAGCAAGCAGGTACAAGACAAAAGGGAGGAAATTGTGGCGGCATTCTAGTTCAGTCAATTCAGTGCAACATTGTTCATTTGAAAACTCTGAGACAGTGAGGGAAGAGTGGTAAACAGTGGATGCTGGAGGGTCTTTGGGCTTGTGCTTTTTCCTCTTGCTGGTGGAGGGCTCCTTTGGGTCTTTCTGGGAATGAGCCTGAAGTAAGGTGAAGCTGATCATGATATCAATAATGATTCTGCGTAGCTCTTGAAGAAAGTCCCTTGGCTCAATGGGCATAGCCTCTGACTGATTGGTAGGCATAGCCTCTGACTGATTGGTGTCGGCCTCATTTTCTAGAACCATGTGATGCTCTATTGAGCAGGGCTGCAGTGAATTTGGAAATGTCTTGATGCTTTGGAGCCACATAACCATCTGTAGGTTTTCCTTGACATTGGAGACTGGGGATGTGAGAGGATGGGGAGGCTGTGCACACAGTTCATCAGCAACTGTTTGCACTGAGAAAGCCACTGCGTTGGCCCATTTGTTGATTGCTTTCCCAGTGGGATGGTCCAAGGCATGAAGAAAGCGCACCAGATTGGATTCTAGATGAGCAGTTTTCTGATGTAGGGGGGGTGCACCAGCGGGAAAATAATGGCTGTTCTGCAGGCGGTTGAGGGCAGGAAAATTGATGATGTCTGGTGCTCACCATGGCTCATGTGCATCTGAGAGTAGAAACTCTGTTTCTGTGAAAGGAAAAAGTGGTAATTAGCAAAAAGAAATCATGCAAGTTGATGGGATGTCCAAATAAAACTAACCTTGCTCACAGATCTTCCAAACCCAGTTACTATACTCAAAATTGGCTGAACGGGAGATGTACCTCATTTCTGGTGGTTCCATAGTAGTGGTGACCTGGAGACAGAAATCCAAAAAGTGCTTCACCGCATCCAATCCCATTTGGAGTTTCTTTGGAGATTTCCTACCCTTGAAAGATTGAGTGATTGAATGAAGCTCCTTGCCTATTCTTTTGTGGTAAATTATGGTAAAATAAACTCTACTTGCTTGATCTTCAAAATCATAAGTGGGCTCCTTGTCTTGGGAAGCATCCATACCAGAAACAATGGGCTGGGGAGAGGTTGGGTCTTGTTCAATCACTAATGCTTGATTGGATGTCTCAGGTTGATCTGGGGCCACTTGGGATTTCTCAGAAGTGACTTGGGGTTCCTCCATGGTTGCAGTGGGTTGGGCACATAGGGAAGGTTCAGGAGTTATTTGGATTTCTTGTTGAGGGGAGGGTGCAATGGCTTCATGATTTGATGCTGCATCAGGGAAGGAGGGGGCTGGATTGTTATTTCCCATGAGTTGTAGATGTGGGGTCATGTCCACAGGGGGATGAGTCAAGTGTGGACGTTTTGGAGGTGGCTGTAATGGGAGCTGTTGGGACAATGAGGAGCTGAGTGTGATGCTCAGTCATTCTCTGCGGGGGAGACACCTTTTACAATTGTATTCTAAGGGAAAACAAACCAATCAGACCTCCAAATCTGCAAATGTTAAGAATGACAGTGGGGCAAAAACTAACCTTTTTGGATATCACTCCAGCTGGAGTTTAACCTGTTTGCAGTATCTTGGATTGACCTGGGGATCCTCAGGCAAGCACAGGTAGTGAACATCTCTTGAATAGTATCAAAATTCCAATAGAATTCTTCCCCAGTTACTTCATGGACCTCTGATGCGGGGTTGGACTGGTCTGCAGGCGCTGAGAGTTGTTCATCTTCATGAGTTGATGGTGAGGACTCTGTTGATTATACCAAGGCATTAGTCAATCAATGCCAAGGTTGGTAGGGATTGTTCTTTCAATTTGCTGAAATACAAAACAATGGGTTAACAAACCTGAAGGTGGGATTGATTGTGTAGGAGCAGTGGATGCCATTGTGAGTGGATTAATAAATAGATGGGAAAAAGATGTGAATCTGGCTTGAGGGTTATTGGGGAATGGAGAAAAGGAGAAAAACCTGAGGGAAGGGAGGGTTATTTATAGCCATTGACAAGAAGACTTGTTTCATTTTCCTTGCTGAAACCCACCAAACAAACATGGCTGCTGACCATGTCTACATGATGCAACATTCAGATCCATAGTCATTTGTGTGTCATGCTGGTGTGATGCATGTGGCTGGCATTAACTGGGGATAGACCTGTGCATATGTAAGCCTTTCTGACTTGCTACATTAGCTGAAAACTAATCTAGCACATTTATGGATGATGACAATTTCTTCTCATGACAGACTGCAACCATTAGAACGCCTCATGGAAGGTGACCAATTTTCTTCTTAATGGTTGCTGACCATTGCAGTTCTTTATGGATGATGACAATTGATTCTCATGAGCAACTATTACCATTAGAATACCTCATGGACAGCAAGCAATGTTCTTCTTAATGGTTGCCGACCATTGCAGTTCTTTATGGATGATGAAAATTGATTCTCATGATCAACTGTGACCATTGGAATGCCTCATGCACAGTGACCAATGTTCTTTATAATGGTTGCCGACCATTGCAGTTCTTTATGGATGATGACAATTGATTCTAATGAGCAACTATTACCATTAGAATGCCTCATGGGCAGCAAGAAATGTTCTTCTTAATGGTTGCGGACCATTTCAGTTTTTTATGGATGATGACAATTGATTCTCATGAGCAACTGTGACCATTAGAATGCCTCATGGATGGTGACCAATGTTCTTCTTAATGGTTGCCGACCATTGCAGTTTTTTATGGATGATGACAATTGATTATCATGAGAAACTGCATCCATTAGAATGCCTCATGGACGGCAAGCAATGTTCTTCTTAATGGTTGCCAACCATTACAGTTCTTTATGGATTGCAGGAATGATTCTCATGAGCAACTGCAACCAGTAGAATGCCTCAAGGATGATGACCAATGTTCTTCTTAATGGTTGCCAACCATTTATTCTCCTTCCAGTGTCACATCAAGGACAAGAGTGTACCACACAAAGTCACACGGTGTAACATCTCATCTACACATATGGGAGTATTGGTGACATGCGGTGGCACAACACGCGTGATGTGAATTGTGAGGAAATGTACTCATGGAATAGTGGAAAATTTTACTTCTCAAGAATTTTGATGCAAGAGTAATGTACAGGATAGTGAGGAGGGAAGACAAAAACCATATGAGTGAGATTGGGAAGAAGGAGATGAGAAGCTAAGGGAGAGGGGATTTTGGTGTCATCCTGCAGGGATTGAAACGATTCCCTCCAATCCCTGGTGGTGAGAATAGTTGACCTGAATATGATATTAGCACAATTTCCTGAATCAGCCATTGTGAAATAACCCAAAATGGAGTTGTAAGCTGGGCGGCAAGCGTACAACTCCTGAAAGGATTGTGGTGCATTGGACATAATGAGGTTGTGCAAGTGGGTGGCCAAGGTCCAGCTTGGCTTTTGAGTGCTACACAAGGGTGTGGGCATAAAATAAGCTGTGGATGAAAACTGGCTTGATATGCCCACACCCTTGTGAAGGAACATAACATGGAGTTGTACGCTGGGCAGCAAGCGTACAACTCCTGAAAGGACCATGGGGCATAGGACATAATGAGGTTGTGCAAGTGGGTGGCAAAGGTCCAGCTTGGATTTTGAGTGCTACACAAGGGTGTGGGCATAAAATAAGCTCTAGGTCCAAACTGGCCTGATATGCCCACACCCTTGTGAAGGAACCCAAAATGGAGTTGTATGCTGTAAGACCCCAAACGGTGCTAGGCTGTGGCAGTTCTGTGGAGGGTAAAGGTTCTGTTTAGGCTGCCCTCCTGAGTGTTACTGAATATTTAAATGTAACCAAGATCAAGGTCCAGAACCTGGTAAATGAGGAATCAAGGAGTAGCTGATTAAGATGATAATAGTTTGGTAGCAATGGAACATCACTATCTGAGACAAGATTATGCAGGGAAAAACTTGGACAAAAGAAGTTAAAGTCTGCTTAGAGTTCAAGGAACAAAAGCTGTTGTATGCAAACAAGGCCCACAAGCTGATAACTCTGGTCGTCAGCAGAAGATTGGGAATGATCAACTCAAACCCAAGCAACCTCCAGGTTCTCAATGAACCTGCCCAACTCTCCGCAATCAAGCACTTGAAGGGTACCAGATAACTGAGGGTGGCTTTACAAGACAAAGCACAATGTTTAAGAAGCTCTAAAAGCAAAAGGTAACTGATTTGAAGCAAGGATAACCTCAACACTTCTCAAGGGACTCAAGAGTAGGCTGGAAGAATGCAACTCCAAAGAAGATAAGGGGAGGTATAACACTCCAGGTCTTAAGCTTAATAAGACCTCTTCAATCAATTGTGATTGTCTCCAGAAGGATGATCAAGGATCAGGACCAGTATGGTCAGAGAAAGGGATCAAGGAGTGGTATAACACACTCAAAAATTCCAACAGACAGAATTTTTCTTCAACCAGCAAGGCTATTGGTTGGTGATAAGGATCAAGGATAAAGGGTTTGAGTATGGAGGCTCGAGGATCAAGGGTTGAATATGGAGGCTCAAGGATCAAAGGTGTGCTTATTTCATGCTGGATGATTCAATGATGGATCCAAAATGCAGGGGAGAGCCCCTCCTTTTATGGGCAGGAGGCCCTGTTAGACTATGTACAACGGATTCTAAAAATAGAGCGGAAAAGGAAAGAAAATCATGTGGTTACTCACATCTGTCCGCGGATGGGCTTGCGCGACAATACCGGAATCACCCACCTCTCTTCCAAAGGCAGACAGGGTGGGAAAGGAAAATGAACTGGACTTCCGCGGATGTCCGCGGGCGGTAGTTGACACTCTCCACCCCTTGTCTGAAGGCGGAAATGGGTGGGAGAGTCCCCGGTGTAAGACTCCAAACGGTGCTAAGCCGTGGCAGTTCTGTGGAGGGGAAAGATGCTGTTTAGGCTGCCCTCCTAGGAGTTACAATAATATTTAAATGTAACCGGAATCAAGGTCCAGAACCTTATGGATGAGAAATCAAAGTAAGGGAAGAGGATAAGAGTCGTCGGTAACGATGGAAACAACACTATCTGAGGCAAGATGGTGCAGGTAAAGACTTAAAAAAATAAGTCAAGGTTTGTCCAGAGTTCAATAGAACAAGGCAGCTGTAAGTAACAATGCCCACAAGCTAATAACTCTGGTCGTCAGCAGCTGATTAGGAAAGATCAACTCAATCCCAACCAACCTCCAGGTTCTCAATGAACCTGCCCAACTCTCCGCAATCAAGCGCTTGAAGGGTACCAGATAACTGTGTGAGGCTGAAAAAAACAAAAGCAATTTGTTTATGAAGCTCTAGAAGCAAATCAATAACGAATTCGAGCAAGAATATCCCAACACTTCTCAAGGGACTCAAGAATAGCGTGGCAAAATTCAACCTTAAAGAAGAAGGGAGGTATAACACTCCAGGTTTTAAGCTTAATAAAACCTCTTCAATCAAACATGATTGGCTCCAGAAAGATGATCAAGGAGAGATCAAGACCAGTATGGTCGGAAAAAGGGATCAGAGTGGTATAACACACCCAAGAATTCAGACAGGAATTCTTCTTCAACCAGCAAGGCTATTGGTTGGTGATAAGGATAAAGGTCACAAGGGACAGAGTTTGAGTATGGAGGCTCAAATGATCAAGGGGCAATCATGGATATACCCGGATAAATTGCTCAGATAAGTGGGGAAGGATGCCCATGGATAAATTGCTTATGATGATGGGGGAAACAAATGAGATGAGATGATGATGCCCTCCTAGGATGCTGGGCCAAAAGGGAGGGGAGAGCCCCTCCTTTTATAGACATGAGGCCCTGTATACTATGTACAAGTGATACTACAAATAGGTGCGGGAAAATTAAAACATTAAAAAAAAAAAAAAAATAACATGAGAGGAAAAAAAAAATGTTGCCCGCGTCAAGAATGACCGCGGGCAACCAGATGGACACCCGCGACAGCGGTCGCGGGTGTCGACAACGGCTGTCCTTGCCCGATTGGCGGCGACAGCGGGGTGAAGGTTCCGACGGCCGCAAGCGGTGTAGGCTGGGAGGCTTGGGTGGATGATTCAGGTTTGAGTTGGGAGGGGTGATCATGAGGATGGACGATCGAAACCGGATTAGGTTGAGATGATGATCAATTGAGAGGTTCTTGATCCAAGTTCTTGATTTGATCGACCGGTAGTACCAAGGAAGTGTGGTTGGGACGAGTTGGGAGATGATCGATGAAGGGTAGGATCTGATGGGATCAAAATCGATGGAATCAATCGAGGAGGGTGGAACGCTGGATGAGATGGGATAGATGAGGAGAGATTTGATTCCAGGTGGGTAGTAGGTAACCTAGGTAGATCGGTCTCAGTTTTCAATCGATCCTAGCCTGAATGGGGAGGCGTAGATGGTGATCGAACTTGATGAGGTAGGGGGATAGATGAGGTTCTAAGGACCAATGGAGTTGAGCCAAGTTTCGACAGACAAAAGGGTTCTGAGTCGGATCAATCGGACAAAAGTAAAAGTAAGCAAGGAGGATGTAACAGACAAAGATCTGAAGGATGAAGGAGAGGATTGAGGTGGGACCCGATCGAATGAGACGATGAGGATGATTTGTCAAGGAGGATGACGAGTGGATGGTAGGAGTGATGGGATCGTCAAAGGTGGTTTGACGATCACTTGCGTCGCCAAAAGTCAGGGCCGCGAGCGCAACAAGTAGGAGTTGAACATAGGAGGAGGGGATCGAAGCGGAGAGACAGGCAAGAGGCCTTTCCTAGACCGCTAGGACAGGGAGAAGTTGAGAGATGGGGGGAAATGAAGGTACCCATAGGGGTACAACCAAAAAAAAATATTTTTTTTTTTTTTTTTTTTTTTTTTTTTTTTCCGTGGTGTCCCGGATTGGTCACCACACCGGAAAGGTGACAGATGAAGTTTTTGAGAGCGCAGAAGGGCGGATAGGAGATTGGCTTGAGGCGGTTGAGTAAATCCTGACGGGCTTGAGATTGGCAACTGATAGATCAAGGGAGATTGACAGATCCAAGGATTGGAAAAACGCTTGGAGGTGCGGTTGGGATGGATTTGGTAAGTCATAGATGAACGCCGCGCGACAATAATGATGAGAATGAGTGCCACGCGAAGGTCGGATAAGAGATCGGGATGCGTGGAGGTAGGATAAGAGATCAGGATGCCCAAGGATAAGGACACGGGACAATGATAGATGAGCAACGCGCAATGATGACGGTGAGCAGCGCCCAACAATGACAATGCGGATGAGGGACACGCAACGCGCAAGGATGAGGATGCGGATGAACCTGAGGATGAGTTGGAATTGTTTTTTTTGTTTTTTTTTTTTTTAGATGCTGGACCGTATGTTTGCGCAACAGTTTATGGATCAAGGTCTTCTGGTGGGCAGGGTGTCCAGGATGGATCACCACACCTCTCCCCAACTTACATACTGTCCCTAGTCTGCTCCCAAGTTTGATGCCATAAAAAAAGAAAGGAAAGAAAAGATGATTGAAACCAAAGAATGGCCATTTTGATCTTGAGAGTGGTTGAAAAAGAATATGTCAATCCATCCAAAGGAAAATCCTAGAAGTGGCTGAGATATAATGTAGAAGGAGTCCCAGGTGCTCACATGCGTGGCATGAAGTAGAGTTTCACAAAAAAAAGCAGCAGATGACCCTGGTGGTGCACAATTTGGAGAACTTACTTTTGGAACAAGTTGCCTCCACGCGAATGGAATTTCTTGACCTGATCAGCAGAGAACCTTCTGGCCATCTGAGTACCATCCAGTTCCTCCAAAAAATATGATCCACCTCTAACTTGACGGATCACTTGGTAAGGACCATTCCAGCGGTTAGAGAAAAGCTTTCCCCACTGAGTTTCCAAGGAACAATTATAGGCTAAGACTAGATCCCCAGGGTTCAAGGGATCCCTGATTTGCTTCGAATGCTTGTCTTCCCAATACCAAACTGATTTTTCCCTAGACTCCATCATCTTCTGATAAGCTTTGCTACGGACATCTTCACTCCTTTCCAGCTGCTTGGATCTAGCAACTAATAGGTCAGTAGTTGAAGAAACTTGTTCCCAAGAGATTCCCAAGAAAGACTCCATTTCAAGATCAAGAGGAAGAACAGCCCTTTGAACAAAGATGATTTCATATGGAGAGTAGCCCGTGGTTTGCTTGGTGGAAATTTGATCAGAGAAGAGGACCAAGGGAAGAAACTTTTGACAATTCTTGCCACTTTCACCAGCCAGTTTAACCAGAGCAGCCTTCAAGGGAGCATTGCCTCTTTCCACCATGCCTTGTCCTTCAGGATAATAGGGGGTAGTAACTCTATGTTGCCCAGGGAGCGATTGGATCATTTCAGCCAGTTTTCCACCAAATTCTGAGCCACCATCAGTAGAATAAGATCAAGCCAAGCCGTAACGCATCATCCAATTCTCATGAAGGAAAGCTGCCACAGATTCAGAACTAAGGTTCTTAAGGAATTTGGCTTCAACCCATCCAGAAAAATCATCTCCAGCCACAATGAGGTACTTAGCACCACCTGCCTTGATATGAACCAGATCCATAGCAATCCTCCCAAAGACAGTGGACTCTCCAGTGGGGTAACAAATTTTAACCAGGCGCCTAAGATCATGTTTCTGGCACACTTCACAACTCCTGCACCATTAAGAGACTGATTTCTTCAGAGATGGCCACCAAAATTGTTTGGATATTTGTCGATAAGTTTTGGTTTCCCCACAATGACCAAGGCCTTCATGGAGACTTTCCAGGATTGGATCTTGCTTAGAAGGGATAGTGACCACAACAATTGCACAAGGAGTTTCTCTTTTCATAAGCCTAGAACCTTGGACAAAGAAGTTGGAGGACTTCCTTTTAAGGGACCATAATTCTTTGGCAGAGAGATCAGGGGGTCTTTGGAGAGTTGAACGGTACTGCTCTAACTTAAGCCAGAAACCTTGCTGGAAACCAGAGTAATCTTGGGAGGAGAAAGCAAAAACAGGGCAGACCAAAGGTTCTTCCTCATTGAAATCCATTCCAACCTCTGATTCATCGTCTCCAATAGGTCTCCTAGATAAACCATCAGGCATAGTAAAAGATTTCCCAGGCCTGTGGACAATATCAAAAGAGAAAAGCTGGATAAAAGCTACCCAGCGAGTCATTGGAGCATTTGGAAGACTAGGAGCATTGATCATTTCCACAATGGATCAAGCATCAACTTGCAATTTGAAATGTTGACCCCAAAGGACAGTCAGGAGCTTATTCAACATTTGGGCCACACCCCAAAGTTCCAGTTTTGGCTGGGAGTACCTGGATTCCACATCTGAGAAAAGAAGAGATTCATACAGAGCAGGACGATCCAAACCATTTTCATCTTCCTGGGTAAGGAAAGCCCCAACAGATTGATAACTAGAGTCCACTGCCAGCTTGATCTTGCCGGCTCCGGGTCCATAAGTGATATTTTTCAAAACAATGTCTTTCCCAACAATTGTTTTGAGAAACTGAAATGATTGTTTGCAGTCTTGGGTCCAAATCCATTCAGCATCCTTCCTGGTTAAGTGAAGCAAGGGAATACAGATTTTGGATAATGAGGGAATGAAGATCCTGACATAAGTTACAACCCCTAGGAAACCTCTAAATTCTGTTAGATTTATTGGGGTAGGCCAGGAGATGATTTTGTTGACTTTAGAGGGTGCCATCCTTCTTCCTTCCTTGCAGACTATATGACCAACAATTTCCAAGGCAGGGACACAGGAGGCAAGTTTTGATCCAGAGACAGTAAGGCCAGATTCCTCGATTTGAAACAAAATTCTTTCCAAGATAGTAGCATACTCCCAGATAAATTGTTGGATTCCTGAGTGCCAAGCTAAAAGCTCATTATCATAGTCAGAAACTGGACCTTTAATCCCACCATCATCAATAAAGATACCCGCATGATCCGGGATTTCATCCTGGAGGATCCACATCATCTGAGCCTGATAGACTGCAACCGAGTTGGTGGCACCTTGAGGAAATCGAGTCAGTTGAAATCAACCAAGGGGAGTATCGAAAGTAGTAAGCGGCCGAGAAATAGGATGCAGGGATTGTTTGTCATAGCCACCCATAATGTCACCTAGACAATAGCAAGCTCTCCCAGAGAAGGATTCAACAAATTCTTCAGTGGCAGGAGGCACGCCAGAGTCTTTAATAGTAACTTTATTAAGAGGTTGGAGATCATGAACTACTCTAAGTTTACCATTACTCTTTAGAACACAGAAAACAGGACTGGAATAGCTAGAAGTCAATTGTTTGTATAAACCGGTTTGGACTTGTTTGCAGCCCAACTTGATGAATTTGTTGACTTTAGCAGCAGGGATTGGGATCTTTTTCTTTTGCCAAGGATCATGTTCAACTACAGGGATGATGTAAGGGAGACCATAGGATTCTTTCAAGAGACCTCTCTCTTCTTCACAGAATGCAATAGATTTTTCCCTTAGAGACAAGATATTTTTGATCAAATTTAACTCATCAGGAAGAAGCCATCCATCTGGACCAAAGTTGACCACTTTCAGACGTTCTTCAGTGACCCAACCAGAGGGAATAAATGGACCAGTGAGGGATTGGGATAGACCACAGTAAGGATTGCGGGATAGAGGAGGATTGAGATTGAGAGGCATTGGTTGGTTGACTGGGTGGAACTTCTTTGCAACTGGTTTGTACTTGGTGGCAAAGGAGAGGAATCCTTGCTTCCTCCAAGCATTGACCAGTGAGACCTGACTACAAAAACTGAGGCCATATTCCAACATCTTCCAAGTTCAATGTTCTGCTGCGTCCTTGAAAGGTGCCTTCTCCATAAAAGAGGGTCCAAAAGATAACACATTGATTACATGTGTGGCACAGGGTAGATTTTTGAAAACAACAGTAGTAGAGGCCCTTGGTGGTGCACAATTGGGAGGACTTACTTCTTCCCTAAATTGCCTCCACCTAAGACCATACTCCTTCATACCAACGCCACCAAGAAAAGAATCGAGATCAAGATCTAGTTTAGACTCATGGCAGAGATTTGTAACCGGAATAGAGGATGAGTGATCAGACTGAAAAGAAAAAGGAAAAGTAGATACAAAATATCCAGACAGAGAAGAAATATTTTTGGATTTTTTGTATTTTTTATGTGTTTGATTTTTGATCTTAGTTGGATGAGAAGTAAATGATGAGGAAAAAGAAAGATATGCCTCTGAGGTGGGAGTTAGTCCATGAGTTGAAGTCTGAGGCTGAGAAGAACTACAACTATCAGTAGGGCCAACTATTCTGCTAAACAATGAGGATGAGAGGAATGAGAGTTTTCTTTCTGCTTTCCTTTTAGGACAGATTTGGGAGGATGACCAGGGAAGTCTCTTTCCCAACAACCAGAATCCAGAGAACAAAGAGGAACTTCAATCTTTCTGCCATCAGCATCAGGGAGGAGAATTCTCGCCCCAACTTGATCAGAAAACATCAGGGTAGCACCAAAGTCCATTAAGAAAGGCCTTCCCAAGATCATGGGACCATCCAGACAAGTGATCCAGAAGTGACAGGTGCCAACAATATTTTGACCAATTTGAACATGGATATCCTCAGCAATACCAACCAGCTCACAGGACTGATTCCCAATTCCATAAACCGCAGAGTTGAAACTGACCCTTGGGCTAAGTTTAAGCTTGCAGGCCATGGAGTCCAAAATCAAGTTGAGCTGATAACCCAAATCCACAAGGAGAGAAACTGTTTTAGTTGAATCACCAAGATAAAATTGGAGAAAGACAAGAGGACAGGAATACAGGTTGGTATCTGAAGAGGGATCTGTTCCACCAGAATCCTCCATCAGAGTACCAGAGGAGACTTTTAATTTGTCCTTAACAATCTCCACACGTTGACGAGAAACCCATTACTTCATCCCTTCAGCCACAGAAGGAGAGATCGACAGGAGTTCAGCCACAGATAGATCAGGGATTTTAAGATCAGAAATTTTCTTTAATACTCCTTCCACAGCATTAGGGTAGTCCTTGGAGATGCCCCTTTCAAATCAAAATTTGGGCTGGGTTGAGGGAGGAAGATCAGGTGAAATAGGTGATGGAAGAGGATCTGAGGGTTGGACAGGTTGAAGAGGGGGAAGATCAGGGTTGTCCTGGGACCTTTCCATAAGTGGTTCCCTTTCTACTTCCATGTCTTCCACATCAGAGGAAGGAGGCCCAGGTGAAGATCAACGTTGTGGTAGACCAAACCTGTCCTATAGCCATCAGACTCACTTTTTTAGTGTAACAGCAGCTCAAACCCTCAATGTAGCCTCAGAAATGGATTCTACATCACAAATAACCTATAGTCACTCAGCCAAAGTACCCCTCTATCTCTCATGGATTAGAAGATACAGCCCAAGAACCCTTCAACTATGGCAAACTCATACCCAACCAGGTGTCACAGCTCTGTGGAGGGCATAAAGACATACCTTACAAACCCTCAAGTACATACCAGTAACAGTTTACCCTCAACCACAGAACCATAAACCAACCCTGTCACCCCATCCAGAATACAGCATACAGACACAGGAGGTATTGCAGCATGTCAAATCCAGTCACCCCATCCAGAATACAGCATACCAACACAGGAGGTAGTGCAGCATGCCAGATCCAGTCACCTCATCCAGCATGCCAGATCCAGTCACCTCATCCAGAATACAGTATAAAGATCCAGGAGCAGTGCAACCAGTCCAGATCCAGCCACCTCAGCCAGAATACAGCAATACAGATACAGGAAGCAGTGCAGCATGTCAGATCTGGTCACCTGAACCAATTTATGCAGCCAGAAGCATGTGATACCAAACAAACTACCAGTACAAACAACCCCCAGCAGCACAGAGAAATTTATGCAGCCAGAAGCATGTGATACCAAACAAACTACCAACACAAACAACCCCAAGCACCACACAGCAATTTATGCAGTCAGAAGCATGTGATACCAAACAACCCACCAGTACAAGTACCACAGGGCTACCCAGCAATATATGCAGGCAGTCAAGACCATGCAGCACCAAACAAACCACCAGTAATGCCCAGGAACACATGTAGGTAGAATCAAGTAGCACTGAATAAACTACCAGTACAGCACAGCAAAATATCTTATCTGAACTACACAGCAATCTATGCAAGGCTGTGCATGCATGAAACCCCTGTAAAAGCTTTTTCCAACCAGCAGAAATGCCTCATGTAACTGTATCTCACTGTTCCTTACTAGAACAGGGAGAACCCTCAGGGTCAGTCTTGAGCACCCCTGGGGGCAGGATTTGTCTATTTAAGGAGGGCCTCTCTGCCCTAAAGTGGTATTACCCAAAAAATCCCCTCACACACACATCTCAGGCCCTCAGGACCATCTCATCATCCATCTGTGGTACCTACCAGATCAATATTATTAGTGAATCAGTTATAAAAGGAAACAAGGAATCAGAAACCAAGTTATTACCCATATTTAACCAATTAAACCATCCAACAGGTGCTGGAATAAGGGTTCTTCTGTGACCTAAATATTCAGCACCATATTAAAGAAACCCCACCCATTAGTTAATAAAAAAATCCTTACAAAGAAAGAGAGCACAACAAAAGGAAACTACCAACCTTTCCTCTGCCCAGCCCCCTGTGGGTAAACCCATCCTTGGGTCCTCTCCTGAACCAGCCCTTTGATAAACCCTTGAACCCTTTAATATTGGGGTATTGGTTAAGATAAAACATATCTGATCAATAAATTAACCAATAGTCCAATAAATCTGGTCTATTCTTCAACAAATCCTACCAATATCACAGTTAATAATTAATCTAGGTCTGATCTGAGACCTATATTAAGTCTCAAAGAAACCAGCCATTAATTTGAATAAATTATTGTGCAGACTTACTATGTTACTGGAACGGCAGGCAAATCAAAACCACTCTTATTATATACTAATACTCCAAAGGAGTAGAAGTAATACTAAATTCCCCTTCAAGGACTGCCAGCAAGCTATTTGCTACCTTTATTTATAAAAATCCCACAGGAGTCTCTACAACATTTAATGGCTTTTTGCAGGATTGAGGATGGAACAGGAGGAGACTTATGAGGTTTTGGTTCCTCATGGCGTTTCCTAGCTGGATCAGATTGATAGGTGCCAGGGAAGCTGGAAGAAGTGATAGCTGGAGGATACCAAGGTTGCAGAGTTCCACAGGATGATCAAAAATCCACAGAGACCAAGAATGCCTTCTTGGGAGTTGGTGGTTGGTATGAGGCCACCACATGACGGATTGGACAAGAGGAATCAAAAGGGATCAAAGCACCATTAGGAAGGAATAAATTATTTCCCTTCTGCTCTACTAACTTCTCCTCCTTGTCCTTCCGGAGTTCAGGACATCTACCTGTACCATGGCCTTCCCTATGGCAATAATAACAGACTACAGTAGATTTAGGAACAGAATTAGCAGGTTTGGGAGTGGCTAAAGAGGATATTTTCTGATCTATTTTATTCTCAAATGCCGGAAGTAATTTAGTGATTTCATCTATAGTAGGTGTCTCTCGGTGGGCCTGAGGATTGGGTTTAGGTCTGCAATTGTCTTCCATCTTATTCATGATTTTGTTAGATGCTTGAAAAGAGGGGGCAAGGACTGGTTCAGTGATTTGAGGTTTTTCAAAGGTGAGAGCTGTTTGACCTTTCATCACTTTATCCACAGTATTCCTAAGAACCATGAAAGCAGGAAGCTTGAACCAATTATCTCTTGTTGTGATAATGGATCCCAATTTCACCAATTCATCCTTAATTCTTTCCTGCACTCCTGCAGAGAAAGACCAAAAAAATGGCACTCAAATTTTGTCCAACGTATCAATGTGATCTTTCCAAATAAGATAGGACTGGATAAGGTCCCAAGATTTTCTGAAATCTTGATATTCAGAGGCTGAGGAGATACCACCATTGGAGATCCATTGAGAAACCAGGGCGTCCAAGTCTTGCAAACTAAATCTGGCTACATGTATTTTTCCCCAATTGGCCAACATAGCCTCCTTCAGGAGCCTCCAGTTATGAGTTTTGGATCCCTCGAACAATTAGATAACCTCCATAACTTTATCAGAAGAGATAAAAAATTGTAACTGATAAGCCATATCATATTCACTGGTACCATCCACATCAGCAGCCATCTCATAGGAGTCCAGGAATTGTTCAACATTGGTCCCATTGAAGCCTAAGTTTTTGTTCGGGGGTTTGATTTTGACCATCTTGGCCCAAACAGATGAGGAGGATCCAGCGTTTTCCATGTTGAAGGGTTCCTAAGAGATCCAAACGAGCAGAGTTCCAAGGCGGCTCACAAGTGTGGCAAGAGTAGAGTTTCACAAAAACAACAAGGATCTTGCCCAGATGGTGCACAATTGGGAGGACTTACTTCTGGACCAAGTTGCCTCCACAGAAACAAACAGAAAGAGAAAGAAAAGAAAAAAAAATCAGATTGGATTTTGGAGTTGATTCTTCAAGTTGGGACTGTAAATCCCAAGGTTGCTGCTTTGATCCCGGCCTGGGGGAGCAAATGTAAGACTCCAAACGGTGCTAGGCCGTGGCAGTTCTGTGGAGGGGAAAGTTGCTGTTTAGGCTGCCCTCCTGATTGTTACAAAAATATTTAAATGTAACCAAGATCAAGGTCCAGAACCCGGTAAATGAGGAATCAAGGAGTAGCGGATTAAGATAATAATAGTTTGGTAGAAATGGAACAGCACTCTCTGAGACAAGATTATGCAGGGAAAAACTTGGACAAAAGAAGTTAAAGTCTGCTTAGAGTTCAAGGAACAAAAGCTGTTGTATGCAAACAACGCCCACAAGCTAATAACTCTGGTCGTCAGCAGAAGATTGGGCATGATCAACTCAAACCCAAGCAACCTCCAGGTTCTCAATGAACCTGCCCAACTCTCCGCAATCAAGCGCTTGAAGGGTACCAGATAACTGAGGGTGGCTGTACAAGACAAAGCACAATGTTTAAGAAGCTCTAAAAGCAAACAGTAACTGATTTGAAGCAAGGATAACCGTAACACTTCTCAAGGGACTCAAGAGTAGGCTGGCAGAATGCAACTCCAAAGAAGATAAGGGGAGGTATAACACTCCAGGTCTTAAGCTTAATAAGACCTCTTCAATCAATTGTGATTGGCTCCAGAAGGATGATCAAGGATCAGGACCAGTATGGTCAGAGAAAGGGATCAAGGAGTGGTATAACACACTCAAAAATTCCAACAGACAGAATTTTTCTTCAACCAGCAAGGCTATTGGTTGGTGATAAGGATCAAGGATAAAGGGTTTGAGTATGGAGGCTCAAGGATCAAGGGTTGAGTATGGATGCTCAAGGATCAAAGGTGTGCTTATTTCATGCTGGATGATTCAATGATGGTTCCAAAATGCAGGGGAGAGCCCCTCCTTTTATGGGCAGTAGGACCTGTGGGACTATGTACAAAGGATTCTACAAATAGAGCGGAAAAGGAAAGAAAATCATGTGGTTACTCGCGTCCATCCGTGGATGGGCTTGCGTGACAATACCGGAATCAGCCACCTCTTTTCCGAAGGCGGACGGGGTGGGAAAGAAAAATGAACTGGACTGCCGCGGATGTCTGCGGGCGGTATTCAAAACTCTCCACCACTCGTCTGAAGGTGGAAGTGGGTGGGAGAGTCCCCCGAAAGGTGACAGATGAAGTTTGTGAGAGCGCGGAAGGGCGGATAGGAGATCGGCTCAAGGTGGTTGAGAAACTCCTGACGGGCTTGAGATTGGCAACTGATAGATCAAGGGAGATTGACGGATCCAAGGATTGGACAAACGCTTGGAGGTGCGGTTGGGATGGATTCGGTAAGTCATGGATGAGCGCCCCGCAACAATAATGATGAGAATGAGCGCCACGCAACGGTCAAATAAGAGATTGGGACGCGCGACGGTTGGATAAGAGATTGGGACGCGCGGCGTTTGGATAAGAGATTGGGAAGCGCAAGGATAAGGACGCGGGACAATGATAGATGAGCAATGCGCAATAATGACGGTGAGCAGCGCGCGACAGTGACAATGCGGATGAGGGATGCGCAACGCGCAAGGATGAAGATGCAGATGAACCTGAGGATGAGTTGGAATTGTTTTTTTTTTTTTTTAGATGCTGGACGGTAAGTTTGCGCAACAGTTTATGGATCAAGGTCTTAAGGTGGCCAGGGTGTCCAGGATGGGGCACCACAACGCTGGGCGGCAAGCGTAAAACTCCTGAAAGGACCATGGAGGATAGGACATAATGAGGTTGTGCAAGTGGGTGGTCAAGGTCCAGCTTGGCTTTTGAGTGCTACCCAAGGGTGTGGGCATAAAATAAGATGTGGATCAAAACTGGCTTGATATTCCCACAGCCTTGTGACGGAACATAACATGGAGTTGTATGCTGGGCAGCAAGCGTACAACTCCTGAAAGGACCATGGGGCATAGGACATAATGGGTTGTGCAAGTGGGTGGACAAGGTCCAGCTTGGCTTTTGGGGCTACACAAGGGTGTGGGCATAAAATAAGCTGTAGATCCAAACTGGCTTAATATGCCCATACCCTTGTGAAGGAACCCAAAATAGAGTTGTACGCTGGGCAGCCAGTGTAAAACTCCTGAAAGGATCATGGTGCATAGGACATAATCACGTTGTGCAATATGTGCTTACAAGGGCTCAACTGCATTTTTTTTGGCTTGTGCAAGGTGTGGGAATAACTCAAGAGAAACCTGTTTTGAAGCTTCATTTTGACACACCTCCTGGGGGTGTTGGCACAGATATTATGCATGTTGTATTCTCAGGCTGCTTGCACAGAATTAAAAAAAGAAACAGGAGGGTGCAGGCATCTTGGTGACAGACAACCTTCAAGCTCTCCCATGGTTGGCAATCATTGGGGCAATCTAATGGTTGACAAGAATTGGGGAGAGCTAATGGTAGGGGACCATTGGGTCAAGCTAATTGTCAGCTCTCTGATACCAGGAAACTTGCAGTCCTTTAGCTACAGAGAGTGATAAAAATTCTGGAATGATAATAATTATTATTATTATTCCAATAATAAAGGCTTAGAAGCTCAAACAAATGATTTAATAAGAGAAGTTGCAAGTTTTAATTGGTTTGGTAGTAAATGGTTTTCAATATAATATCAAAGAGGGGCCTCAGTATTATACTACTGTGTATCTTTACAGACTAGCAACCTCTCTTCAAGGGGCCTCCTTAGGCAGTTTAAGAACCTTGGAATAAATATGGGTGCCTTAGAAAGGACTTATTCCACTAATGGCCGGGCTTAACAGCACAAATGGCCTGAACAGGAAGCTTAAAACTCACTCTGAGCACCTTACCACGAAAATCCTTGAATAATTGGAAGGGTTTCAGAGCAGATGGGGTAGATTGCTTGCCTAAACTTCAATGGTTGATTTGTTAATAAAGGTAAATAATACTACTACAGACTAAGTCATAAATCACTTGCTTATCTTCATATAAGCACTTGATTAACAATGACACGGTGTCTGATTGATAATAAATAATTCCTGGTAACTTACAATGGGATAATGGATCCAAAGAGGTCTGTATAAATACCTTTTTGGGGTGATTTTGGTCTTCTCAGGGCACGTAGAGAGGGTTCTGCTTGTGGGGTGAGGCTGGCAAGCCAGTCAGAGCACGCTTAGCACTTCCACTTGGTGCATTCAATCAGCTGTCCTTAGATCAGCTGGATTTCTGTACTATTTTAGCCACAGGATCTGTTAATCTGTTATGGCATAAATTTGATCATTCTGTACTCATCCTTCATTTGTAATATTTACATTGTTTTAAAGCGTGCAGATTTGGATGTTTACTGATTTTCCTTTATTTGCTGATCATTTAGATAATTTTTAATAATTTTTATGAACCCTTCTTTTAGTGTTTTGTGGTCTTCAAAGATCAAGATCAGTGATTTAGGTGGTAGTCCCTGATCTTTGATTTATTATTCAAAAATGTTTAAAACTTAATTTTCATTAATTTTATTTAATTTTTGATCTTTTTAGATCATTAGTAATGCACATGTCCGTTTGTTACATATACTAGGCAACCCTAACTAGTTTGTAGCTCTTCTGAGCATACCTGGTTATCAGATTAGTCATGACTGATCCAGGTGTGGGGATCAGTTTGTACAGATGCGCGGGGGGTAGGATTGGCTGCGTGCGTGGCAGAATCAGCTGCGCGCGGGTCTCTAGTACGCGGGAACCTGCTGCTACTAGTACATAGGGTTATGTAATGATGCGGGGCTGCGCGTGGGAATTGTGACATAACACATTTCCGCATGTAACTCCTAAAATATACACAACACCTCAATTCTGAGTAAATTTTTGGTGTAAACCCTATACGTGACAATACGTATGAAATATTAGAATGGCCAAAAAGTGCCATACAGGTGTCATAATTTTTAGTACTTTTCTTTTTAATTATTTCAAAAATATAATGACTTGGAATTCAAGGGTGGTGTCAGTGAGTGACCCTACCTAATTTTGGGTGAGAAATCCATTCCTGTAATTACATTTATGGATTTCTCACTCCTTACTTTGTTAGTTTAGGTTTCCTTATTTTTAATAGTTTGTGTTACTATTTGACAGTTTTGCTCTGTATATAGTAGCAAGCTGACATTCCCCCGCTCCAAGATATGTCTACATCTGAAAGAAAGTTTGGGCTAATGCCTCCTGTTGGCTCTGTTGTTCCTCAGGTGTATAGGTCCATCAGGGATATTATGTTCAGGTAACTATTCATCTTTATCAGCTAATTCTCCCTTGTATCTAACCAGGTAGAGTCTGACGTTTTTTCCATTGATCCTATCTTTCTTGTCCTTCAGGATCTTGCCAATTTTACCTTTGTCCTTTTCAGGTTCTTCTGTAACAGTTATTGCAGGTGAAGGAGTATGTTCTCCATTCCTTGGGTGGTAGTGTTTGATGAGGCTTACTGGGAAGACTGGATGTTTCCTAGAAAGCTCATCACTGAGAATTACATCCACAGCATTTTTACCATGAAGTTTATTAATGCTGTAAGGTCCAACAAAAGCTGGTTCAAGTCTTTTATTTCTACTCAAGTTGGTAAAGTTAGTGGTAGAGATCAAGACTTGATCACCAATTTTGAAATCAGGTTCCTTATGGGTTTTATACCACCTTTGCTTGTCATACTCTATAGCATCCTGGACACATTTAACAGCATGTTTGTTTGCTACATCTATCATGTTTTTGAAATCAAGTGATGTAGGGTGAATATTGGTCAGCTTGTGGTTAAGTTTATCCTTGGGTAGTCTAGGAATCCATCCTCTTTCCAGTATGTAAGGTGCTTCCTTAGTGGTAGAGTTCTTGCTACTGTTGTAGGCCATCTCCAGTGCAGGTAAAAGGCTAACCCAATTGTTGAAATAACTGTCATAATTCTTTTATTCTAGTCCAAAGCCACAGAATCTCCTGAGCATGTCTTCCAGGGTCTGAATCATCCTTTCAGCTAATCCATCCGTCTGAGGGTGATAAGCAGTAGAGAAAGCTAAGGTGGTTCCAAGCATATCATGTAGGTTCCTCCAGAACTCAGAGGTGAATTTAGGATCTCTGTCACTGATAATAATCATGGGAACTCCAACATCAGCAATGATTCTGTTCTAAAATAATAGGGCAACTTCCATAGAAGTGTCTTCCTTGTGATTAGGTAGGAACTTTACTTTCTTGGAGAACCTATCCACAATAACCAAGACTGAGTTGTAGGAATAGGCTCCTCCTGGTGGTAGTCCAGTTACAAAGTCCATATTTATGATCTCCCATCTCTTCTTGGGTTCAGCACTCTTTTTTAGTAGCCCAAACCGTTTCCCAGTAGTCCTGTTGGACTTCTGACAAGTTTCACAACTGGTAACGTACTGTATAGTGGAGTCTCTCCAATTAACCCACCAAGCAGTTTGTTTAACCTTATCCAAGGTTCTATCAGCATACAAATGACCATATGAGCAGTTATCATGGCACTCAGCCTGAACATTTTTGATATGGTCATCCTTAGTTAGGACTATGAAACTTGATTGTTGATGCCTATAGTATACCAGACCATCCCATATGGTGAACCTTCCGGCTTTTTATGGTTTCAAAAGAGGTTTAGGTAGGCTATTGATCAATTCAGGAGGTGGAGAAGTACTTTCCATAATAGTGATCAGAGTCTTTATGCCAGAACTGTAAGCTTCTTTGATAGAGTTGAACAATGATTCATTTAGTTCACAAACGTGGATTCCCATTATAGGAGCTTCAATGTTTAACCTGTTAATATTAAGGATAGGGAAGATGTCATTATCCTCTGGATAATAGGCAGGGTTACTTGGGTCATTGGGTAACGCATTCCTGCTTAAACTATAAGCATTCTGATATTTAGTCCCAGCTTGATGAACTATGGTCATCTGTCCTCTGTACTGTTGTATAGCTATCTTCCATCTCAACATATGCCTGCTAGGGGTCTTCATCTTCATCAATGTTCTGACAGCGTTGCATTCATTAATAAAAGTGAAGTTGTTTCCTTCTAAGTAATAATGGAGTTTCTATAGGGCCCATACTAAGGTCAGACATTCCATTTGGCTTGCACCATACCTTTTCTCAGAATCTTTAATTTGTCTAGATATGAAGAGTATAGGTTTTTCCACTGGTTTATCATCTTCTATGAATTCCTGGTGAAAATCAGCTCGTAGCCCTTCCATGCTGGCATCTATGTAGAGCTTAAAAGGTTTAGAGTAATCTGGCTGGATCAGTACTGAAGCTGAAGTCATTGCAATTTTGAGTTCCTCATAGTTCTTGACTCTATCATGAGTCATTTCAAACACGGTGGTGTTGTTGCAGATCTCATACAAACATTTGGTTAGAAGAGCAAACTTTGGTAAATATTTCCTACAGTAGCTGCAGAAGCTGATGAAGGTTAGGAGTTCAGTTTTATTCTGAGGCATAGGCCTATTCATTACTGCTGCTATCTTGTGTTGGTCAGCAGCTAAGGTTAGTCCAGAGACAATGAGTCCTAAGGCTTTGAGTTCCCTGTAGCCAAAGTTAAACTTTTTCATTGATACTTTCAATCCTATGGCAGAGATGGTTTTGAGGATGAGCATTAATTTCTCCATGTGAGTATCCCAATGATCAGATTAAATGATAACATCATCAATGTATACCATCATCCATCCCTGTCTGATGAATAATCCTAGGAGTATGTCCATCATCCTTTGAAAATGAGAAGGAGAATTTTTAATACCAAAAGGCATCCTAAGATACTCATAAATTCCCAAATGACAGATAATTCTCATGAATTTCCGGCTATCAGGGCTGATAGGTATTTGGTGAAAACCTTTCAGCATATCCATGGTGCTTATGTACTTAGCCTTGGGAAGGTTATGTAGAGAATGGTCAATTCTTGGAATTGGATAATAATCAGCTTGGGTGTAGTTGTTAAGCATTCTAAAATCTCCGACCATTCTTGACTTATCATTGTTCCAGGCTATAATTACTGGGGTAGTAATATCCACTTGTTCATTGTGGCCTACTCTCCTTAAGACTTGTAAGTCAACCAACTCTTGAATATGGGTTTCCAGAGAAGCTCTGGATTTTGGACTAGAAGGGTAAGCAGGTCTCATGAGGTTAGGTGGGTAAGGAGGCTTAATAGTTAGAGTTAGGATCATATCATGTCCTTTTATGTTACCAATGGGATGATCTTTGGTACAGAAAGCATTCTGATTTTCAAAGCATACTTGTAGGATATCCCATTTCTGTTCTTCATTGAGAAGCGAATTCAAAGAAGCTTGAGAGAAGTATTCCTTATTGAACTTCTCTAAGTGTTTTTCATAAGTTGAATCAGAAGTTTGAGCATTGACATGACATATTTGGAACTTCTTATTCCAGTATCCTCCTACAGTGAAGTATCTACCTTTGCTTTGGAATACATCTATACCATATAGGCAAAGAGAATCATTCCCAAGGATAAAATAATCACATACTCCGTTTTGGAGCACTACAAATTCAATGTTTAGTTTGAGTGATCCTTTAGAGTGAGGGAGTATGGTATCAGAAGACCATACTCCAACAGCATTTAGAGCAGAATTAAAACTGCTGAACTTAGCCTGGGGTACTGGTAGTAAGTTCAGTTTCCAGTTTGGGTCTGGTTTTTCCAGATAAGGTGAACCAACACAAGAGCAAAAGTCTCCACTTTCTAGAAGTAACTTAACAGGGGAACTTTGGATTAAACCAGTAGCATAGCATGTTTTTCCTGAAGTGTAACTTTTACTGGCAGAAGGTTTTAGATTCAAAGCCTTGGCCTCAGAGATGTGGTGAATCTTCATGTTGCAATTCCATTTTTGAGGTAAGTTAGAATCCTCATTGACGGAATTTATGTCCAGAGAAGACTCAATACTACCTTCAATAACATTGATAGGGTTAGTGATTATTAGATCACAATCAGAAAGTGATCCATCAGTATCATCAAGGTGAGGGTCAGGATTGTCATACTCTTCTCCTTCAATAAGATCAATCCTTTTCCTAGGTAGAGGACAATCAGGTTTTATGTTTCCTGTTTGGTTACAGTTCCAACATACTTTTTCTTTTGATTCTGGAGTCTTCTTGACTTCCAAGGTAGATGGATTAGTAGCAGGGGATTCTTTAGTTTTGGCAGTATATTCTTCCCTGTTCCTAGTATTTTGTTCCCTTGGATTTCTATTGAACCTTTTATCAAGACCATTCATATCAATAGTTTCTTCCAATAAACCTATTAAGTTGGAAAGATCTGAATCTATAGGCATTCTACACCTCACAATGTGGTTGATTTGTCCGGGAAATAAGTTGAGGAGTGTTTCATTGACTTACTCTTTATCAGTATCAGGATTAAAACAGTCCAACCTCTTTTTCTGGTCTAAGCACCACTTATGAGGTTTGTTACTTGGATGGATCAAACTAGGAAGTTTCAAAAGTTTTCATCATCTTTCTTTTCCAAATCCTGTTACCAAACTTCACTTTGATCAATTCTTTCCAAGAATTCCAGGATAAAGATCCAACTTCTTCTCTTTTATTGATAAACCAATCAAGAGCTACTCCTTCAAATAATCTGGGCAATCTTACCACAGCTATTGCATCAGGGAGCTCATAGGAAGATAGAGTTTAGTCAATAAACTTAATGAAACTGACAGGGTTGTCTTCTCCTTCTCAAGAGAATTTAGGCCATTCAGTGATGGGATTAAGTAGCTTCAAAGCCTGCTCCATTTCAGGAGTAGGACTGGGTCTGAAAGACTCATTCCTAGTTATCCTGGCTCTGGGAGGAGCACTAGGAGTACTGGTGAACCTGGCAGGTCAAGTTTCTTCTAAGTCAATGAACGGAGAGTTAGTAGAGTTGATCTTAAGGTCTCTGAGATCATTCTTAATCATACCTAACTCTAAATCAAGTTTGTTGCTTAATAAGTCAATTTTGTTAGTTAGATGAGCTGAAGGAGTAGGACTAGTTTTCTTAAATTCTTCCTTAAGCTGGTCTATGGTTGCAAGAATATCTTCCTGAAGAATTGATTGGTTGTCATCAATATGTTTCATCAGGTCCAACTTACTAGCTCTTATACTATCCTTGATTTGTTGTATTTCCAACTCATCAATTCTCATAATTTGAGACTGAGTGTCAATCACTCTAAAAATACTTGAACTTAAGTTTTCCAATTGCTGATAAACTTTGTCAAAGCATTGGCTAATAATAGTAAAATTGTGAGACACATTTACAGAAAAGCTATTAAGAGCTTCTACATCTAATTGTGGTACACCTTTTTCCACTTCTGGGCTAAGGATATTATGTCGTCCCAATCCTTTGGGTTCCTTAACTTCTGATGGGCTGAGGACGTCTTCTTCTTGGGGTCCTTTCCCTTTAAGGAATCTAACTGATCCCAAGGATTCCAGTTCTGCACTTAGCCTTCTACTTCTTTCTTTGGGATCAACGTTTGCAGAGAAATCTGAGATTTCCTTTCCTGAGAAATGGCTTTTCTCATACCTGGTTGATCCTCCTGGGTCTGAGCCAACCTGAATTGTTCCCAATAGCTCACGTGCTCTTTCACTAATACTTTGACTCTTTCCTCCTTGGTTGAGTCCAACTTGGGTGGCGTAGGAGGACCTTTACCCTCCTGGGATAACATGGTGGGTGACGTATGGCTCTCCAACAGTTTGTGGTCGAGTTGGTGGCCGCAGTCGTTGCCGTCGTTGTCCCGCGTGACGCTATGGTGAAGGGTTCGAGTCCCCTCATTACGCTCGGGACTGGAGTCCTTGCGCGCATGGGTTCCTCTGGGCAGAGATCCATATGATGGGGCTCTACCAGTTGCACGGGTGTTGCGCCTATTTTGATACATAGCACCAAAAAAAAAATGTGTAAGTCTTTTGTTGACACTTTTGAAAAAAGAATTTAAAATTATAAAAATAATATTTTTTGTGTTTTATATTTTTAGTAATTTTTTTTTTAAATATTCTAACTTACTTAGAGTTAAATTCAAAGGCACCAACACTTGATTGGGGTCAAAACTATCCTTGGAGGGTATTCCAACGAGGTCTGAGTGAGTTCCAATCAGATCCTGGGATAAATCCAAGGTTAAATCCAATGGTACACTGTCTAGGACATCCTCTAGGAGGTCCTGGCCAATGAGATCACCAAAAACAAAATCCACTGAGATGGATAAAAACAAAAAAAATTAAGTTTAATATTTTTTTGTATTTTTATGTGTTAAAGTGATTTTTAGAAAAAAATAATTACTTTTATTATTTTTGGATTTTTCTTTATCTTCAGGGTTATTTAGTTTATAAATTAAAAGCTTCCTTTGATAAATATTCCACTCCTTATGTTGCCTTAATAATAAATTGAAATTGATAATTCTTTCAAGCTCATGTTCTTTGTCTTTAATAACCTTCTGTTTATAATAAAGCAATTTCTCCTGTTGTTGCTCAGGAGTTATAATAACAGGTACAAAGTTACAGAGTTTTTCTTCTTTTTTATTTTTAAGAAGGTTCAAATAATAATTGATCAATTCTCTGTTGGTCTTAAGATCCACAAGAGAAACAAATGATCAAAAATATATTTTATTAGTATGTTAACTTATTTTTAAAAATGAATAGACTGGTCCAAGGAATAAATAATTAAACATTAATTATTTAGAGATGTTTCCCCGCCAGACCCCCAGTTGTCAGCTCTCTGATACCAGGAACCTTGCAGTCCTTTAGCTACAGAGAGTGATAAAAATGCTGAAATAATAATTATTATTATTATTCCAATAATAAATGCTTAGAAGCTCAAATAAATGATTTAATAAGAGAAGTTGCAAGTTTTAATTGGTTTGGTAGTAAATTTTTTTCAATATAATATAAAAGAGAGGCCACAGTATTATACTACTGGGGATCTTTACAGACTAGACCCCTCTCTTCAAGGGGCCTCCTTAGGCAGTTTAAGAACCTTGGAATAAATATGGGTGCCTTAGAAAGGACTTATTCCACTGATGGCCAGGCTTAACAGCACAAATGGCCTAGACAGGAAGGGTAACACTCACTCTGAGCACTTTACCACGAAAATCCTGGAATAATTGGAAGGGTTTCAGAGCAGATGGGGTAGATTGCTTGACTAAACTTCAATGGTTGATTGGTTAATAAAGGTAAATAACACTACTACAGACTAAGTCATAAATCACTTGCTTATCTTCATATAAGCACTTGATTAACAATTACACGGTGTCTTATTGATAATAAATAATTCCTGGTAACTGATGATGGAATAATGGATCCAAAGAGGTCTGTATAAATACCTTTTTGGGGTGATTTTGGTCTTCTCAGGGCACGTAGAGAGGGTTCTGCTTGTGGGCTGAGGCTGGCAAGCCAGTCAGGGCAAGATTAGAACTTCCACTTGGTGCTTTCAATCAGCTGTCCTTAGATCAGCTGGATTTCTGTACTATTTTAGCCACAGGATTTGTTAATCTGTTATGGCGTAAATTTGATCATTCTGTACTCATCCTTCATTTGTACTATTGATATTGTTTCAAAGCGTGCAGATGTGGATATTTATTGGTTTTCCATCATCTGCTGATCATGTAGATAGTTTTCATAATTTTTATGAACACTTCTTGTAGTGTTTTGTGGTCTTCCAAGATCAAGATCAGTGATCTACGTGGTAGTCCTTGATCTTTGATTTATTATTAAAAAATGTTTAAAACTTAATTTTAATCAATTTTATTTAAGTTTTGATCTTTTTAGATCATCATTAATGCAAATTTTTGTTTGTTACATATACTAGGCAACCCTCACTAGGTTGTAGCTCTTCTGAGCGGTACCTGGTTGTCAGATTAGTCACGACTGATCCAGGCGCAGGGATCAGTTAGTACAGAAGCGCGCGGGGTAGGATCCACTGCGTGCGTGGCAGAATCAGCTGCGCGCAGGTCTCTAGTACGCAGGAACCTGCTACTACTAGTACATAGGGTTATGTAATGATGCGGGGCTGCGCGCGTGAATTGTGACATAACAAATTTCCGCGTGTAACTCCTAAAATATACACAACACCTCAATTCTGAGTGAATTTTAGGTGTAAACCCTATACGTGAAAATACGTGTGAGGCCAAAAAGTGCCATACAGGTGTTGTAATTTTTAGTACTTTTCTTTGTAATTATTTTAAAAATATAAGGACTTGGAATTCAAGGATGGGGTCAGTGAGTGAACCTACCTAATTTTGGTCGAGGAAACCATTCCTGTAATAATATTCATGGATTTCTCACTCCTTACTTTGTTAATTGAGGTTTTATTATTTTTCATAGTTTGTGTTACTATTTGACAGTTTTGCTCTGTATATAGTAGCAAGCTGACACTAATGGTTGGAAACCATTGGGGAAAGCTAATGGTTGACAAGAATTGGGGCAAGCTAATGGTTGGAAACCATTGGGAAAGCTAATGGTCAGAAACCATCAGGGCAAGCTAATGGTTGGCAACCATTGGGGCAAGCTAATGTTTGGCAACCATTGGGGCAAGCTAATGGTTGGCAACCATTGGGGCAAGCTAATGGTTGGAAACCATTGGTGCAAGCTAATTGTTTGCAAACATTGGGGAAAGCTTATGGTCAGAAACCATTGGGTTGCACACTAATGATTCATGACCATTGGAGCATGCTAATGGTTGGCAACCATTGGGGAAAGCTAATTGTTGGAAACCATTGGGTCAAGCTGATGGTCAGCAACCATTGGGCAAAGCTAATGTTTGGAAACCATTGGGAAAAGCTAATGGTTGGAAACCATTGGGCAAAGCTAATGGTTGGCAACCATTGGGGAAGGCTAATGGTTGGCAAACCTTGGGGCAAGCTAATGGTCATTGACCATGGGGGAAAGCCTAGCCTAAGCTAATGAACAGCAACCATGAGGCTAAGGTAATGGATGGCAACCATTGAGGGTGAGTCACCCCTCAATGCAAAAATGCATAGGAGGTAGTGTATAAGGTGTGGTTGGATAGTGCAGCCAATTGACAAATAACTCCCTCCCTCCCTCCATCCATCCCTCTATCATTTGATCCATCCATCCATTCATCCATCCATCCATCCATCCATCCATCCATCCATCCATCCATCCATACCGTCCATCCATCCATACCATCAACACAAGACTTCTACACTATGTTTACAGCACCTGCACACAGCAAACCCACACCTTAAATTCCCTCTGCCGAGCCCACTGAGCCCACTTGAGATCAACCAACTGCTGATCCAGTACACACCAAACCCCCACCCTCAATTCTGTCTGCCCAGCCCACTGAGGCCACTGGAGATCAACCAATTGCTGATTGCCCAGCAATCATCACTCAAGACCGTGAGTTGTATTTTCACTTTGTCATGTTTGCCTCAACTACTGACCAGACCTCCCTTAGCCTCTGTTCCACCACCCCCCCCCCCATGGGTTGAGGTTTTTGGCACGGAATCATCATCAAGTCACCATGCAGCACCCCCACCCCCACCCCCATCCCAGACCGGTGGCTTGATGAGCACACAGGAAGCCTTGGTTTTCTCAAAGTCTAACTGCCTTGCTAATAGCAAGCGGAAAATGGCAAAGCTCCTTAAAATGGCCAATGACAAATCACTGCCACGATCAGTGCAAGACATGGCATAAGGCCTGTAAGGGTCTTCAAGATGCAATGGCCTGTGAGTTGAAACACTTGAATGCTAGTCTAATCCCTGGCTGATCCTCCTTGTGTCCTTCACCAGTGGTTTAAAACTTTGATGACCTCCCTCCTGAGGAGGAGGTTCAGATTGGGTCAGGGAAACTTTTTTCCAAAAGACAGGCTGCAACTGCCTCTGCCAATCCCAACAAGAAGAGGCATAAATTTGCGCCCTTGATGGAAATTGATGAAGAGGAAAGTACCACAGGCCCTGCTACTCCGCCCACACAAGCTGCTCCAAATGAAGTGCCCTCCAAAGAATCCCAAAATCCACTCTTTACCCCTGAAGTCCCAGCAGATAAGGCCTCCATCACCACTCCCCTTGAAACCAATGCTACACCAATGGTAACAGACTCCCAACCCACCAAGGGGGCTACTCCCCCCTCTGCCGCTGATCCTGAAAATGACCCTGGTAAGTCACTTCCATCACATCCATCCAAATAAATTCCCTGATTGACAATCACTGTAGCTCCCTCCATAGATTCACCTAAACTGTTCAAAAAATACCCAGATAAACCCCAGGAAGACATTCAACCCTTTACCAATTGCATCATTGACTGAAAGTGCCACAAGAGAGCTTTTGAGGCAGAAGTGCACCTCTTTGGATTAATTGCAAAAGACCACAAAGAATTGGAATCTTACCCTCAATTCCTATCTCACACAATCCGTTTCAACACCATCAGTGCTGATATTAAGGAATGGATCAGTCAATTGGCTACAAGTGGTAAGCTTGATTCCACTGGAATATTTTGCCCTCACAGTAGCCAACCTCTCCTGATTCCTACAGATGCAAATCCCTTCCCACCTTGCACATCTGAGCCATATTAAATGCCAGATGTATTTGCTCCGCCTCTTCTACCTGGGTCACCACCCCCACCGGCCACAACCATAGGGTCTAAGCTGCACAATCCCTGGATCCACCTTACTCACCCTCCAGAGTTTTCACAGGTTAGATGGGCACAATTATGGTTCCAATCAATCCTCCTGGTCTCAAGAGAACTCACCCAGCCACCAGCACTTATCCAACCCCCAGGTACTGAAGATGAGGCAAGCCGTGATATCTCAATAATCAATTATTTTGCTGCTTGTCTTGGCTCACATGAAGACATGGCTTGGATTGAAGGACAGCCAGTTGATAGCCCTAGTCACAAATCTAGATTCAACTCCCTGGACAAATTGGTTGACAACATCTACCACCTGCTCATTGCATTTGCTCTCCTGTGGACAAAAATTTGATTGGAGGGGTCCTCCACAGCAGTGGCACCACAGCAAGCCAAGTTCAAAGCCATCATGGTCACCATCACATCCCAACCCTACTACCACATTCTTGTGGCCTACTTTGTAGTGGGAGCATGTGGCCTCTTGCTGATACCTTCAGACATTAGGAAATTTCCCCTGGTTCAATCCCTCCAGCTCCTGAACCTTGTCTCCAAAGACAACAACCTAGAGCCCAAGGACATCAAGGGAAAAGTATGGAAGCAGACAAATGCCTACATAGTGCAGCTTATCCAAGACTGCTTTTTCAGCCCTGAATTTTGGCCAGGAACAGAGCTTGTCCCAATTGTTGGTGACCACAAGCTTTCCCCAATGGTTGGTGACCATGAGCTTGCCCCAATGGTTGGTGACCATGAGCTTGCACCAATGGTTTCCAACCATTAGCTGGCCCCAATGGTTTCCAACCATTAGCTTTCCCCAACAGTCACCAACCATTGGCTTGCCCCAATGGTCACCAACCATTATCATTCCCCAATGGTTGCTGGCCATTAGATTGCCGCAATGCTTGCCAAACATTAGCTTGCACCAATGGTTGCCCCAATGGTTGCTGACCATGAGCCTGCTGCAATGGTGGCTGTCCATTGGCAAAACTCCACCTTTTTTAACATTCAAGTCATCATCCCCCTGTGCTTTGGAATTATTGAATGCTGACACTGCTCTCCTACTTTGATAATAATGCAGTGTAAACAACAAACAACCCATCATGGTACAATACCTCTTGAAGGGAGCCCCATCAAAAAACCCCAGACTTTTCAATCAAGCTGTTTCCAGCAGTTTCTCTGGCTTCAACTCCCACTTGTCTTGGTGTCTGTCATCCTACTGTAGAGTTGTGATGAATATCACCAAGTCAATGGATACTCAATGGCAACAAATTCCCAATTCCCTACAACAATCCCAGGTTCAATCACTGCCATCATCTTGCATTCATCAACAGATTCACTCCACTACCTCTCTAGTCCCATCCAAGTCTTCATGTGTACTACATGGCATATCAACCCTAGAAAGAGAGGTTTTTCTTCAAGACCTGGCACAAATCAACTTTCCTTGCTGTGGTTTCAATTGGTCTGAGCCTTGGGAATCGCATTGGAACCAGTTGTTTATGGGACTCATCATTAAACATTGGAACCATGCCCATGCACATGGTGCATTGTGAAACTACCCATTCAGCTCAGTGCATAACACCAAATTCAACCTTACCATTGTCCTCAAGAGGTGGTTCATGGGCAGGAGATCCAATATTAAGTCTGGAAAATATCTTTCAGAAGCCCATGCAGCAAAACAAAATTGGACAAGAAAATCCAGATGGCGCAAACAAGTAAGCAATTACTCCATATCATCCCATGGTATTTTTTACCCCATTTTTTTCACATGGTTTTTCCTCTCTGCCTACAGCTCTCAAATAAAAAAAGAGAGATCTTGGAATCACTTGGATCACCAGAAAATCAGTCCAGTATATTCAGTGAAACACAATGTTGCTCTGACACTGAGGTCTCCAATGAAAAGGTCTTCCAGAAGGTCCAGTGCCAATGGCAATTTCAAGGTTTCACTGCCCTTGGTTACCAAATAGATAAAACATTTGAAAATATGAAAGCTGAGAGACTTGGTAGATGGTACAAACGTGGTCATTCAATGTGGATGATGAGGAAACCTTCCAACCTCCAAGAAAAACTCACAAAGGTGCCAACAGGACTCCCCAGAAACTTTTATCATCCTGATTTGATTTCTTTGCTTTCTCCAGGGGGCAAACAGCTTTTGGATATGCAGCCTCTGATTGACCTGGCCTTCATAATGTCCAAACTCATACCTTAAATTATTTTTAGACCTAAAGTCATGTTTCAATATTGATTCATGTGATAATAGAATGTTCAACTCTCACTACTTGAATCCATAGACTCTTGCAAGGATATCCCACTTGAAATATTGTTTTCATCAGACATACCTGTGTTGTAAAATCACATAAATATCATTAAATCTTGAATTGTTTTAATTATCTTCCCCTGAATCAAAATAAACTCCACATTGTGCAATTATTATCAACATAAATTTACCAATACCATTGACATAAAAGCTCCTTCATGCAATGATTTGATTTGAGACATACCCTTGAAATATAAAACTGCTTTTGGAAACCATGCACATGTATGTGTACACCACGGGGCCACTTTTGGTCGTTGAGGACCTCGGAGCCAATTACAAGGGTAAATTTGACGGCGCGCGCATCAAACTCCTGACATTTTGACAACTGGGTTGGCCAATGGTTGACCAACCAACAAATGATGGTCAACCAACCCATGCATCAATCCACCAGTTTCCTGGTTTGTGACGGGTGATCAGAGTTTTTTTAACGGCAATTTTCCCCTGTGGTTGAATCACCAGCAGGGGTGGCTGTCAGTGACTTGCCGTTGGGGTCAAGGCAACATCACCTCACCCCGGCGGTTGATTCACCAGATGGACGCACAGGGTGGATCCATGTGATGTCATGGTTTCTGACCCATGACATCAGCTGTTTACTGGTTGAATATTGATTGGCTCAGACAATGATCATCATCATTGCTCTCACTCACTCCACCTCTCTTGATACATCCCACCACGGTGGACTGCTACTACTACTTCCCTCTCTCTAGAACAACCAAGACCTGACCATCCTATCCCCTCTTTCCCTCCTCATACATCCATCCATCCATCCATCCAATACCCCCCCTCTCTCTCCTTTGAATCTCCCTCTCACAGGTACCAATCTCTTCTTGGGTACCACTCAATCACTTGCCAACAATGGTGGCCCCCTTGGTCTCCTGATGGAATTCTTGGTCATGGGAACTGGTTGAGAAATTCATTCCCTACCTACTCCCCCTCTCTTCTTCCCTTCTCTGATCCACTGACACCACTCAATCAGCACTCAGATTACTACCACCAGTCGTTTGTAACATCATGGCCTCACTGGGTGAAATGAGTTGAGTACTTTTCCTCTTGCCCTGCCTCTCCCTTTGCTCGGCTCCTGTGATGTCCTTCTTTCCTCTCTCTGCTACCCAGTCTCTCATTTTCCCATTGCAGGTGGTCATGTCACCCTCATCATCCATCCATAAAACATGTCTGTTGTCTCCCTGCCATCATCAACAAATCAATCAATCCACACCTTCAATCTCATGCCTCTTCACACCTATTGCAAGCTGTGAACAACATTGATTTGATTCAACAAATTGATTGCAATCAACAGTACTGCGGAGCTGGAGGGTATCCATATTAAATACCAATTGTTTTACAATCCTCATCCCATGAGAAAACTTGATAAAAGTTTTTTTTTAATTTTTGTAAATTTCTTTCTATTTCATTGTTAAAATACAACTGTAAAATTCTCCCACAAAAAAAAAATCATGTAATAATATTTATGACAGATTAAAACATTAGAAATTAAAATAAAATAAATATAAATGATTTATTTGATCTGGAAAGCCCCCTGTACCAACAATGGAAACCAAAAAAAAAAGGTCAAATCATTTTTTAGAATGACAATAATTCAAACCACAAGGACCTTCTGACCCTTGAGTCAAATTGCTGTCAGATCTACCTTGACAGCAATTTGAAAAGGGCCCAACCACGCCAAGGTGGAATAGGCATTGAGCTGTTAGCAAGCCCTTGAAAATGCTCAACATTTTGGAACACCGCTGTTATTTCAACAGGCGCACTCCAACTAAGGTAGTGCTGTTGAACCAGAGTTGGCCAAGCTGGGGGCTCAACAGCAAGTTGGCCCCGGGGTGTATGTATATGGTCTGTAAAGCATGTTTGGGTGCTGAGCCAAGCTTTTCCAAAATTTGCTAAAGCCCACGTGGCACTTAGCAAAGTCATCTTGGCACCTGGCAAAGCCTTCTTGGTGCCTTGCCAATGTCAACTTGGCGCCTGGCCAAATTGGTCTGGTGCCCAGCCAAGTTTATCTTGGTGCAGGTCAAAGCTGGTTGCATTGACCCACCAATCACATGATCATACTTGAAAAAAAAAGGCATGAAGTTGGGGGGAAGGAGGCTGGTCAATTTTGGTACAACCAGCATTGATTGGCATAAAGGGGAGCTTGATTAGGTGCCAAGTTTTAATCCCTGCAAGCCCAACCTAATCAAGCTCCCTGGGAGCCAATCCAAGTCCTGCTAGGCACATGCCAATTCAAACCTGGACAGGTTCCCAGATGCGCTTCAAACTCCATATGTGTATATGACCATGGGAGAGGCCTAAAACAACATTTGTCATCAAAAATATAAAACTTTGGGTTGCAATATACACCCCCATTTGCAAGTTTATGGTGTATAAAGCCCATCTGGGGGCCTGGCAAAGTTCCAGGTTTTGTTTGTAAAGTTTGTTTGATGCCCAAAAAAGTTAGCTTGGCACCCAGCCAAGTGATCTTGGTGCCCTTTCAAGTGCCAGTTGGCCCATCCCCAAATTGGCCTGGTGCCTTGCCAAGTTGGTTTGGGTGTCAATCAAAGCTGGTTGTGCAACCAGTTCTAAACTGTATTTTTTCTCTTTTTTTGACTCAAAAAGATATTTTTTTTACTTTTTACTTTAAATAGCTGTGCATAAATTAATAAAATGAATTTAACCAAGGTTGAAAAAAAACTTACCTTTTTTAATATGCTTTTAAAAACAGTCCCATGACTTTTTTCTACCCACTGTACTTTTCCCCCACATCATACAATTTGTCCCTCAAGCAGGAGAAGATGAAAAAACATGAGAAAAAAAAACAATAAAATATATATATATATATTTCAGAGCGCACCATACCAGGATGGGTTTCCCAGCAGATACCACTCATTTAATATTCCCCCACATCATCCAATGAGTACCTCTTGCAGGAAAAGATAAAAAACCGTGAGAAAAAATAAAAATAAAATAAAAATAAATAATCAAAAATAAATTTGAAAGAAATATCCAAATTCTTTAATCCAATTCAACTTGTGAGCTCAATTCTCAAAGGCACAAATAATTCTTAAATCTATTTGGTCATATTATGAACTTAAATGTGGTTACTGATCACTAGGGTTTTATTTAAAACTATGTTCTTGCAAGAGAATTTTTATCCCCCTGGTTCAACAGGCAGTAAAATGATTACTGCAACCTGGTGGTTGAAAAAGTGAATTCTTCCCTCCAACAGTGTGATGGGGTTGGTGGCTCACTCCTCAGTTCATTTTCCCAATCCAGCAAATACATTGTTATGTAATTGGAGGTAGAATTTCTGATGATTTGGAGGTTGAATGGGTTTTCCACTTGCCCCTGGATCTTGGTGGAGCAATGTGGGTTGAACTCCACTCGTGGATGCTGTCCAGGACCAGAGTAGATTGAAGGTGTAGTAGGGTAAAGATATGTGGATGTAGAGTTGACGGTGATGTGACAACCTCTGTCAATGACAGAGGGGGGGAGGTGAGAGCAACTGAAGGTACAACAGAGATACTTCTTGAGATATAGCTTTGATACAGGTGAGATACAACTTGCCACCTGCATACGGGTGGGGCCCTATTTTTTGTGGTGCATCCTTTCTGAGCCAGGAGGCCTGGGCTGATTAGATTCACAACAATATTGGGGACATATATGCAGCATTTCAGTGTAATGATTGAGTCTTTCCACTCAAATCAAACAGTTCCTGTCCCTCAAAATTTAAGCTTAGCCTTGATTTTTCTGTTTTTGATCTCATCTAGTTCTTCATCCAGATTTATTGAAGAGAAAAATTTTAGGTCATTGAAGATGTGCACATTTGCTCCGGAGTCTAGTATCAGATTAGGAGTGTTGTCCTAATTGATCCAGAGTGTAAGTACTACATGGTAGTTGATTGTAGGATTCTTCTTGGTTTTATTCTTGCATTCATTCTGTTGTTTGATCCACCATTCCAGAGAAACTTGAGGGTGTAGATGGAAACACAATGATTCAGGATGTGGCGCATTAGGGTTTTTGTAACCCTCTTTACATCTGATCTTGTATTTCTTTTCATCTTTATAAGGTCTTGACTTAGTCAAAACTAGAGAAAGGTCCGCAGAGGGTTTATTTGTCCTGGCTTGAGCCATTCTTTCACTATTGTATTGGATAAGGTGGTTGAAGACCATGTCAACTGTCAGGGATTTTTCCACATGAATGATTTGTGGTGTGAGATTCACAAGAACGGGTTGAAATTTGAAAATCAAGAGGTGAGGAAGGATTTCTTTAGGTAATTTGATGCCTACATCCGCCATTTGAGTAATGGATTTCCGTGTTTTGGTAACAAAACCTTTGAAATCATGTTTGTTAAAGTTTGAATGGAGAAAATGATTGAAAACTCTAGCTCTATTTTCAGTCTCAGACAATGCAAATCATTGGGTAATTTTGGTCCACAGCATCTTGGATGAGGTTACATTGGTGGAATTGACAACGTTTGCATGTGTTGTGCTATCTAATTTGGAGATTATGATTGCTCTGATTTCCCTATCTTGCTTGACAGACATCTGACCAGCGTTTTGGGTAATGGCCTCTTTGATATCCTTGAGATCGGATAGCATAAGCATTTTGTCACGCCTAATTGAGTAGTTTTCTTCATTTAGGGGAGGTATAGCATTAAAGGAAGCTTTGAGGGCCACCTGATGGAAGTAGTCAGCGGCTCCTGCTGGTTCATTCATTGTTCATAAGTTAGGTTGTTGGAATTTGGCTTTTAACCGTGATAAGATAGGCTAAATTTCCTTATGACATAGAAACAGCAGAGCCTGAAGCCAACGGATTGAGTGAGGATGAGATAGCGTAGTCTGGGAGCTTGAGCAGAGGCTGATTGAAGAGGTCTTGAGGTTAGACTTAAGAGATGATTGAAAAATCCAAAAGAGTGGAGCCTTACCAGGCAGGATGTGCAGGTCAAAAGAAGTTGAGATCTTGGTCCTCAAAAGGCTGATGATGAGATGATAATTGTACAAGTAGATAAGAGAAGAAAAGATAAGGAAAAGCAAGAAAAAGAAAGGAGTAGGAGGAAGAAGAAAGAAGTCAAACAGAAGGAAAAAAATAGAATGGTCAAAACAGTCTGAAGGAGCAGTCCAGGGTCCCCGGTAGATTGCCAAGAAGAGTGCAAGAGCAGTAGGGAGCGCAACAGGAGCGCGGGAGAAGCAGAGATTGCGTGGATTGTAAGTTGTGGAATCTCAACAATCCTACCCCACACGCGTGTGTACTGACTGATCCCTGTGTCTGGATCCATTGTGACTAATCTGACAACCAGGCACCGCTCAGAAGAGCTACAACCTAGTTAGATTGCCTGGCATATGTAACAAGTTGAGATATGCATTATTAATAGTCTAAACAGACCAAAACTTAAATAAAATGAATAAAAATTAAGTTTAGAACATTTTTTAATAATAAATCAAAGATCCAGGATTACCACATAAATCATTGACTCTGATCTTTGAAGACCACAAAACACTATAAGGAGTGTTCATTTAAAAATTATCTACTTGATCAGCAAATGATGGAAAATCAGTAAACATCCAAATCTTTTCACTTGAAAGCAATACTAATACTACAAATGAAGTACAAGTGCAGAATGATCAAATTTAGGCCATAATAGATTAACAGATCCTGTGGCTAAAATGGTACAGAAATCCAGCAGATCTAAAGTCAGCTGATTGACAGCACCAAGTGGACGTGCTAATCCTGCCCTGAATGGCTTTTCAGCCTCAGCCCATGAGCAGAACCCTCTCTAATTGCCCTGAGAAGCTCAAAATCACCCCAAAAAGGTATTTATACAGACCTCTTTGGATCCATTATTCCATGATCAGTTTACCAGGAATTATTATTATCAATCAGACACTGTGTCATTGTTAGTCAAGTCCTTATGAAGAATATAAGCAAGTGATTTCTGACCAATTCTTTCGTATTATTATTTATTTCTTAAAACCAATCAACCCTTGAAGTTTACTCAAGAAATCCACCCCATCTGCTCTGAAAACCTTCCTATTATTTCAGGATTTTTGTGTTAAAGTGCTTAGAGTGAGTGTTTCCCTTCCTGTCTTGGCCATTTTGCTTTTATGCCTGGCCATTAGTGGAATAAGCCCTTTCTAAGGCACCCATCTTCATTCCAAGGTTCTTACACTGCCTAAGGAGGCCCCTTGAAGAGAGGTTGCTTGTCTGAAAAGATCCCCAGTAGTATAATACTGTGGCCCTTCTTTTATATTATATTGAAAACCATTTATTACCAAACCAATTAAACCTTAAAAATTCTCTTATTATATCATTTATTTGAGCTTCTAAGTGTTTATTATTGGAATAATAATTATTATTATCATTCCAGCATTTTTACCACTCTCTGTAGCTAAAGGACTGCAAGGTTCCTGGTATCAGAGAGCTGACACCCATACCCTGTGGAATTAGATACTACCTGTGCTACAGAACCAAGAAAATGTGACAGGATACCACTGGTTACCCTGCTAGCCTCAGCTTCCATCACTTTGAGCCCCTTTATCCCTGAGAAGGACAATATTGGGACTCAAAAAGCTATAAAAAAAGCTCTTTTGAGGATATTGATACCCAGAGACCAAGTTATATTTAAATCCAGACACTGTGCCAAGGTAATGAAATACTTATAACAGTTAAGTAAGGGATTTAGGGCTTTAGTCTGATTAAAAATATCCATCCCCAACCCTTTTTTTATCAATTTAAATTGCTGAACAACCTTATAACCATTAAACAGGTTTAACCCATCAGTGCAAGTCCCAAACAGGTAACAAAAGGATGTCATAATATACCAGTGAGTGTTATTATCCTTTCTCTGTCGTGGAAGCTTGGCTACAAAGCCCTGCCACTACACCTTGTATTTTATATACATATTATCTTTGGGCAATATATCCTTTAAGAATATAAATTAAAGTTTCCATAGTAACCAGGCCTAAGTTTTTTCATACTGAAGTTGCTGACGAGAGGTGTTAAAGATACCCAATATAATTGAGGCCCCTCTGTTAAATTATTTCATAATAAATTCATTAATATTGATTTATAACATTAAACCATATCCAAACCAATCAACTTTGCAGTTAGCTTTATCAAAATATTTTACGTATTTTTGCTGCATTTATTAAATAATATATTTATTATTTATTTTAAAACCTCTGGTAGATAAAGGATAGCAAGGATCTTGGCATCCAGGAGGCTGAAACTTCTATTGGCATCATATTTTTTTTTTCCAATTGAAAGACACCTTCAAATCTTAAGATTATTCCAAGAAAACCCTTTGGCGGGAATCTGGGCATTGCAGGTACTCTCTTTCTCATAACTTGCTTGTTCTCTTGGCCAGGAATTTGGTTTTTGGTAATCAATTTTTTTTGTTGTGAAACTTGTGCCAAAATGGGAAGATTTTAAGAACCTCTCAAGATGAAAATTTGGACCAAATAGAGATTCACCATTCCACTGGCACACCATAGGTGTTGACTTCATAACAAAACTTCCACATTTTACATTTTTGATTCTATTATGGTCATAGATTATGTGCCATCAAAATTAATAAGATTAGATTGAATTGCTTGAGGACTTATAACCAGCAGGCTGAGAAACAAGGAGAGTCAAAAAGAAAGCGTATCAGAAGGAGACTTCAAGGAAATGGAAATAAACAGGAAAATAAAAGTGTAGAGTCCTGTTGAGGATGTAATCCCTGTTGAGGGAAATATAAGAGCAAATCTTGCTTTTATCAATCCAAATCCATTACCGAGTGAAAGAGGAGAAAATTTGAATCATGATTAAAAAAAGAATTACATCAATATGTTTAATAACATGGAAGTTATTAAAGATTCAATTCCTGTGGAACATAACACACGAATGTCACAGAGGCATAGTCTCAGTCCATTGACTCAAGCAAAGGAGCAGGATGATAGCTCCAATGAAGAAATTCAAAGAAAGATAATAGATGCAACGCACCTATTACTTAAGGATGAAATGAATAAAGTCAATGCTGAAAAGAAAGCATACCACAAAATGAAAAAAGAAAAGTAAAAGAGAAATGCCCAAAGCTTTCAGGTTCACCGCTATCCCAGCTGTAACACCTAGAAAGAGTAAGGTACATTCCAAGTGGGCTTGGAATAAAAAGCAACACCCAATAAATGCTGTGGAGCATTTCAAGTTCATCTCAGAACTGTGGAACTTTCCCAGAAAGAAAAAGCTCCACACCAACACAGGATCACACAGGAACAAAGTGTGCTTTTGAATTCTCTTCCTCATATTGTAAATAGTCTCTCACCTTATGTTTATCTTGCATTCCTCACTTCTTCAATGAGAGGTCTCTTCAATATAAAAGGACCCCTCATCCACCCCTCATTTTTATCTACGTTTGATTATTCATACACACTCATTCACTTTCATTATTTTCAATTAACATTCTTAGTTTATTATTATTAACACCTCTACCAACCAAATTGCTGCTCGCAAAAAGTCCTACAGCGTTGTTCAATGTGTGTTGTTTAACAAGACAGCTTCAAGTTGAGGGAGATCTATGGACGGATAGACAATGGAAGAACAGAAAGAGGTAGGATTTGAGTAAAGATTGAAAAGGACTATTCAAAGTATGGAAGCAGATGAGTTAAATGAGGTCTTATGGGAGAGACTGTCATCTTACCGGTCACAGATTGGCTTATTCAAGTCAAGCGGTTATTCAATGGAGGAATGTTGCTTGTAGAGGAGATTGAAAAAGAAAATAGAAATGAAAAAGAAAATAGAAATGGAAGAAAATGAGAAAGGGAGAAATTAAAGAGAAGAAGAGGAAGATCAAGGATGAGAAGAAGAAGATAAGATGAGAGGTCAATGGTCATCTCAAGACTCGTAAGAAGGGGTGAGACCAAGTGTGAATGGGAGGAACGCATCTGAGTCCCCGTCCTAGACTCAGTGCGAAGCCACTCAAAGAGGCGTGATCAGAGATGAGTGGAAGAGCACTCAAGCGCGCAGAGGCGCGACAAGAGATGAGAGCAGGAGAATACTCAACAAAAATCCTGTCACTTTTTGGCTTGAAAAGAGGCTCAATCAAGTTCTGATTTGGCGCTGATTTTCAGGAATCAGTTCTTTTGCCTGTATGGAATTCCAGTAAAGATCATTTCAGATTGGGGTTCTATGATCATCAGTGAATTCTGGAAGTTGTTCATTCCATCATTGAAGTTTCAACTAGTTATTTGACAAAATATCATCCCAAGAGGAATGGTCCAACCAAATGAACTTACCAGACCTTGAGGAATATTTAAGTCATTACTTCTCCTATTATCATCATGATTGGAGGAATTGGTTGGATATTCCTGAATTTGAAATGAAAAATTGGGACTCCTCTTTGAAAAAACTCTCCCCTTTTTTATTTTTTAGAGGTTACCATCCTTAGTGTTGAAAGGAGATAGTATAACTACCCAACTTTTTCCTCAGGTTTGGAAGTTATTGGTCCTAGCATCTGAAAGGAGTGGGATATGCACTTTGAGAGATAGAGAGAAAGTAAATAGACTAATTAATTCATTCCTTCTTTTGGTGGAGGAATACAATCAGATTCCCCTCCCCTAGATATTTTTTTCAAAAAGATGCCTCAATGATCCGTAAATATATGGATAAAGCAAATGCAAGATTATGTGGTTTGGTTATTAAGGGTTAATATCAATAAATAATAATGATAAAAATTGATTAATTGATAAATTTAAAGGGGGGCCCCAATGGTATATGGGAGATATTTAACAACTCTTGTTCAGGGAATTCTCTTGGTAATCTGTAAAACTGGTTACTCTGGAACATTCAATTGATATTCTTGCAGGAGCTTTTGCACAAAGATAATATATATATATACTATATGGTTGAGTGGAAGGGCTTTTTTACCAAGCTTCTATGACAGAAAAAGGATAAGAAACTTACTGGTATAGTATTTAATCCTTTAGGTACCTGTTGGAGACGTTTACTGATGGTTTTAAACCTGTAACTGGGGTGAAAGGTCTTTCAGCAGCATAGATTGATAAAAAAAAGGGTTTAGGACAGATAATATTAATCATACTAAAGCCATAAATCACTTTATTATCTCCTTTAAGTATTTTATCACTTTGGCATTGTTTCTGGATGTATAAATAACTGGGTCTGTTGTATCAATGAATGCAAAAGGATTCTCTTTTCTATATATTTTGAGGTATCATGACTGTTCCTCTGAGGGTCATAGGGGCAAAATGAGACGGGTTCCAATACTAGCAGGGCAAACAGTGCTGGCCCTTCTTGTGATCTAGGTGATGTAGTCTGAGTGGGAGATGGGTCCTTCCGTATTGGGATCTATTTCCAATTTTAATTTGATAATTTTTTGGGAAAAAGAGCCTTGTTTTTCACATGATCTTCCTTTAGCCATGTATGTCATGAGAATTGCATGTGCTTCATTGAATATTGTAATTTTGGGATGTTCTACAAACAATTTCATCTCATAAAGTTCCTGGTTATGTCACTCTAAGTGAAATTTGTGGTCCTTTGAAGTTTTTAACATCAACTTAAAAAATTGGTGTTCTTTTATTGAAATAATTTGATTAAAGTTATTAATTTTAATTTCTATGTAATATGTTTGTTTATTCAAATTCAGAGAAACTCCAAGGAAATTAAGAGGTCTTTAAACTTTCATAAAATTCATTGGAAGTAGGGTATTAAAGGATTAAATACTATACCAGTATGTTTCTCATCCTTTTTCTTTCATGGAAGCTTGGTAACAAAGCCCTGCCACTCAACCATATAGTATATATATATATTATCTTTGTGCAATAAAGCCTTCAAGAATATCAATTTAATGTTCCAGAGTAACCAGTTTTAAGGATTACAATGATTATTCCCTGAACAAGAATTGTTAAATATCCCCCATATACCATTGGGGCCCCCTTTAAATTTATCAATTAATCAATTTTTATCATTAATATTTATTAATATTAACCCTTAATAACCAAACCAAATCATCTTGCATTTGCTTTATCCATATATTTACGGATCATTGAGGCATCTTTTTGAAAAAAATATCTAGGGGAGGGGAATCTGATGGTATACCCCCACCAAAAGAAAGAATGAATTAATTTGTCTATTTACTCTTTCCCTATCTCTCAAAGTGTATATCTCACTCCTTTCAGATGCTAGGACCAATAACTTCCAAACCTGAGGACAAATTTGGGTCATTGGAAGTCTGTTTGCGTGGAATTGACCAATTAAATGGACAAGAAATTTGTCTGCACGTCCGGGAAAACCTACAAATTCCCAATGGGCAATCCGGTGAACTTGGGGGCCGGTCAGAAACCCCCAGTACAGCAGTTTTTGGAGCGTGTCAGGTCTCCCGTGGCAGCCTCTTGGGTTTTCCTTGAAATTGTTACCGTGCCCAAGGCCTGTCAAGCTCCGCATGTGGAGGCTGAAGGCAGGGCGTTGGCAGCGGACAAGCATATGGTGATGGAGAGGATGGATGTGGATTTCAAGGTGCGGTCATTGGCCCAGGCCCCAAAAGTTTTTGCACAAGGTCTGGTAAACAACACATTGCCAATTAGCTCTGGAGGGAAGAGGAAGTCTGCGGAAATTGTGCAACAGTTAATGGGGAATGAAACTCCAATACCCCTCACCCTGCAGGATTTGGCCGCAGTTTTTCCCTTTTTTGTTGACAAGATGGTTCAGGCACTAAAGCAGTACTGGCGCGGTTGGGTTCTGAAAAAGGTACAGTGGGTGAACGCAGGGGAGGAGGAAAGGGAGCGCAATTTGTTCTGGTCCAAGTCTGTGTTGGTGCCTCTTGCTTAGGTCTCAATAAAAATTGCAAGCAGGAAGGTGTGGGAAATGGTGAACGGCAGGTCAATGGTTAACCTGCTTCCTTAAAAGTTGGTGGATGAGTTGGGGCTGTTTTGGAGGAAGTGTGCTATGGGATTGCAGGCGCTGAATGGCGGGGAATGTTGGTTACATGGAGTATTGGAGGAGGAGGAGGTTTAGGTTGAAAAGTTCCAGAAGAACCTGTTTTTCCTCTTGGTTGAGTGTGTTGAAATAATCCTAGGACAACCATTGATGTTTGGATTCTGCGCCCGGATGGTGTTCAATGTGGAGGAATGGACAAAAGCGCTGACGGTGGAGGACACTTCTGGGGTCAGGTTTGAGACAAAAATCTGCAACCATAGGAAGGGAAAGTGGGTGCTTTTGGCGGTGGCTGGCAAGGATAGTTAATCATACGCGAGAGATGAATGTGAGGGTCACCCCTTCAATGATTTTTCCCAGTCAACCGTGGGTACCACAAGGGACAGGAAGCGGTTTTGTGAAGTGTGGAAACTAAGCAAGAGCTACTCCCCTAGTTTTCCTCAAGTTCCAGAATCAATGGTCCTAGCGTCTGAAGAAAGAGAGAGAGGGGGGGATAGAGAGATGAAATTCCTTTCCTGTCCATCCTTAATTCATCCATCCATCCAATCCAACCTGATCCATGTATATGTGTCTATCTCCCCCTATGTAAAAGCTGGGATTGAGAGTACGGACTTTATACCCACCGTCTCAACCCTATCCTAAGTACAAGCGCAAAAACAAATAGAAAATAAACCCTAGAAAAGAGAACCCTAGACTAAAGCTAACCCTTTCCCATACCACAACCACACTCAAGCCTCCCTACCATTACACACAACCAGTTCTTTGTTCTCATGTTGTGGCCCTCCTCTGCGCCCTACTTGGAGCCCCCTGCGTTTTCTGTATCTGCCTGGAGCCCCGCATAATTTCCTGCCCTGCGGTGTCAGCTTGCTACTATGTACAGAGAAACCTGTCATAGCAACAAAAAACTATGAAAAATAAGAATATCTCAATTAACAAAAGAAGGAGTGAGAAATCCATAAACATTATCAAAGAAATGGATTCCTCATCCAAAATTAGGTAGGCTCACTCACTGACCCCACCCTTGAAATCCAAGTCCTTACATTTTTAAAATAATTAAAAAGAAAAGTACTCAAAATTACAACACCAGTATGGCACCTTTTGGCCATTCTAACATTTAACATGTGTTGTCACGTATAGGGTTTACACCTAAAATTCCCTCAGAATTGAGGTGTTGTGTATATTTTAGGAGTTACATGCGGAAATGTGTCATGTCACAATTCCTGCGCGTAGCCCCGCATCATTACATACCCCTACTTACTCGTAGTAGCAGTTTCCCGCGTACTAGAGACCGGCGCGCAGATAATTCTGCCACGCGCACAGCAGATCCCACCCCGCGGACGTCATAACTTACTTATTCCCACTTCTGGATCTGTTGTGACTAAGCTGACAACTGGGGGTCTGGCCGGGAAATATCCTTAAATAATTAATAATTGATTATTTATTCCTTGGACCAGTCTATTTTCAAAAAAAATAAGTTAAAATACTTATAAAATATATTTTTTATAATTTTTTTCTCTAGTAGATTTTAAAGACCAACAGGGAATTGATCAATTATTATTTAAACCTTCTTAAAAAGAAAAAAGAAGAAAAACTCCATAAGTTTGTACCTGTTATTATAACTCCTGAGCAACAACAAGAGAAATTGCTTTATTATTAACAGCAGGTTATAAAGGACAAAGAACTTGAGCTTGACAGAATTATCAATTTCAATTCTTTATTAAGGCAACATAAGGAATGGAAAATTTATCAAAGGAAGCTTTATATTTTTAAACTAAATAATCCTGAAGATAAAGAAAAATCCAAAACTAATAAAAGTGATTATTTTTCTAAAAATATCATCTTGCCATGTAAAAACACAAAAATATTAAACTTATATTTTTTTCTTTATCCATCTCAGTGGATTTGGTTTTTGTTGATCTCATTGACCAGGACCTCCTAGAGGATGTCCCATACAGTGTAACCTTGGACTTACCCTTGGATTTATCCCAGGATCTGATTGGAACTCACTCAGACCCCGTTGGAATACTCCCCAAGGACAGTTGTGATCCCAACCAAGTGTTGTTACCCTTGAATTTAACTTTAAGTGAGTTAAAATATATGTATAAAATTATTAAAAATATAAATACACAAAAAATATTATTTTTTTAAGTCTTTTCTGAAAAGTTTTGACAAAATACTTGCTCATTTATTTTGGTGCCATGTACCAAAACAGGCGCAACACCCATGCAACATTTAGAGTCCCATTGTATGGATCTCTGCAAGGAGGAAACCGTACGCGCAAGGACTCCAGTCGCGAGCGCAATGAGGGGGCTTTAAACCGTCACCATAGCATCACGCGGGACAAAAACGGCGACGACCGCGGCCACCAACTCGACCAACAGTCAGTTGGAGAACCACCCATTTCCCAAAAAGTTATCCCAGGAGGATACCGGTCCTCCTCTGCCACCCCAGCTGGACTCAACCAAGGAGGAAAGAGTCAAAGTGTTAGTGAAAGAGCACGTGAGCTATTGGGAAAAATTAAAGTTGCCTCAGACCCAGGAGGATCAGCCAGGTATGAGAAAAGCTATTTATCTGGAAAAGAAATCTCAGATTTCTCTGCAAAAGTTGATCCCAAAGAAAGAATTAGAAGGCTTAATGCGGAACTGGAATCCTTGGGATCAGTTAGGTTCCTTAAATGGGAATTACCCAAAAAAGAAGAGGTCCTCAGCCCATCAGAAGTTAAGGAACCCAAAGGATTGGGACCAAAAAACATCCCTAGCCCAGAAGTGGAAAAAGGTGTACTACAATTAGATGTAGAAGCTTTTAATAGCTTTTCTGTAAATGTGTCTCACAATTTGATGGTTATCAGCCAATGTTTTGACAAAGTTTATCAACAATTGGACAGATTGATTCTGAGTATTTTCAGAGTGATTGATACCCAGTCTCCGACCATGAGAATTGATGAGTTAGAAATACAAAAAATCAAGGATAGTATAAAATCTAGTAATTTGGAACTGATGTAACATATTGATGATAACCAATCAATTCTTCAGGAAGATATTCTTGGAGCCATGAACCAGCTTAAGGAAGAAGTTAAGAAAACCAGTCCTACTCCCTCAGCTCACCTGATTAACAAAATTGATTTACTAAACAACAAACTTGATTTGGAGTTAAGTATGATGAAGAATGATCTTAGATATCTTAAATTCAATTCTACTAACTCCCCAGTCATTGACCTGGAGAAACTAGACCTGCTAGGTTCACCAGTACTCCTAGTGTTCCTCTCAGAACCATGACAACTAGGAATGAATCTTTTAGGCCCAGTCCTACTCCTGAGATAGAACAGGCTTTGGAGTTACTTCCTCCCATTACTGAATGGCCTAAATTCTCCAGACAAGGAGAATACAACCATGTCAGTTTCATTAAATTCATTGATTATACCCTTGCTTTATATGAACTTCCTGATACAATAGTTGTGGTTAGATTGCCCAGACTATTTAAAGGAGTGGCTCTTGATTGGTTTATCAATACAAGGGAAGAAGTTGGATCTTTATCCTGGAGTTCTTGGAAAGAACTGATCAAAGTACAATTTGGTATTGGGATTTTGAAAAGAAAGATGATGAAAACTTTTGAAACCTTTCAGTTTGATCCATCCAAGAACAAACCTCATAAGTGGTTCTTAGTCCAGAAAAGGAGGTTAGACTGTTTTTATCCAGATTCTGATAAAGAAGAAGTCAATGAAAGACTTCTCAACTTATGTCCTGGACAAATCAACCACAGTTTAAGGTGCAGAATGCCTATGCACTCTGATCTTTCTACCCTGATAGGTGTATTGAAAGAGACTATTGATATGAATGGTCTAGATAAGAGAGTCAACAGACTCCCCAGAGAACAAAACACTAGGGAAAGGGAAGAGTATACTGCCAAAACTAAGGAATACCCTGCCACTAATCCAACTACCACCAGGAAAAATATGGTGGATCTGGTCAGCCAGTGACATCACATCCTTTTGATTAGATAGTTGAATCCAATGGATTTCTTGAATGTTTCCATCATTTGGAAACACAGCTTACCCCCAGTTTACAATTAGTTGCTTCACAATTTCTCCAATTATTCACATTTTTTTCTGATTTCATTCCATTCTGTTTCACCTTTTGATATCCTAGCTTTCTCCTTCTTTTGTTCCTGTCTTACCCATTATTTCAAATGCTATTCCCCAAGGTTTCTATTTTACTTCCACCCAGATTCCACGTGGTTTCCAATTTTTTTGTCCCTGATTTCTCCCTGATTTCTCTCTGATTTCTCACTGATTTCCCACAATTATCGATTTTTCCCCCTACAAGGATAATCCCTCATAATTTTCTGAAATGAAATAAAAGCATTTTCTGAACAAAAGTTATCCTAATCATTCATACAATTCCTTCTCTCGTGCAATTTCTGTTCTATCTACAGGTAATGCTTGATACATTTAATTGCAATTCACTCCAAAAATAATTCAAATAAAAAAGATGGAAACAATTCATAACACTTGGGATATTGCATAATTTTTTAATTTCACTTTCAGGAAGATATAATTTTGTGACTAGTATGATTCCATTTTGAGAGAAATATGCACACTGGCCATCAACAGCATCACAAAGAATGATTCTTTGTTCAATCCTTTGTTTAAATTTGTACACATTGAGATGCTTCCAATCAACTAAAAAATTCCTGCAAATTTGAAATGGATTCACTTCCAAGAAGTAACCTGGTATGCTCCCATATGGATCCACCACACTGAATATGGTTTTTATCAGACCCACAAAGCAGACTTTACCCAGATTATATGACACAGTAATGTTTCCTCAATTTGATTGTGTTGTGGATAATGCCATTTTATTCCAATGGAGATGATTCCAATAGTTCCATCATGGTGAGAGAGTAAAAGTTTTTGGTTCATTGGCACTATTGATTTGATTGAAATCTTGCCAATTTTTAGAAGAGATGGAATTCCTGAGATAATTCAGGAATTTGTAATAATATTCTTGGTTTGCATGGACAGGATTTAGCTGTGGGATTGAGTTTGACCTGGTGGATGATTCAAGAATTGTTGAAAGTTGATTCACCTCTGGTGGTGCACCTGGTGAGTTGATCAGGGAATTTAAATTTGAAATTCAGAAGAACCTTTAAATATAGTAAGTGGTACTTCATCTGAGTTTAATTTAAATCATAGTCAGCATTTTTGTATTCTGTATATCTTTGATTTAAAGGAATTCACACACCCCAAGGAATTGTTAGTGTTGAACTTGGAAAATAGCCCATTAAAGCGCTCATAAGCCCAGGTAGCACATGTGGGGCCAGGCTCCACCTTTTTAAAAGCTCATGTATATGGGATGCAACATGATGATTTGTCTTTTGATTTTTCTCTGGAAAGAGCTTCCTACAAAGTTGGAAATATTTTGCGCAGTTCCTGGTGAAATAAGAACCATTTTGGGATCTGGTATTCCAACTAGTGGCAATTTTCAAACAGGTCCCTAAATGGAAGGTATTTTCAACAACTATTTCTTGGAATGGACATTGTTCAAATAGCATGGCAATGATGAAATTGGGAATGTAGACTTTATAAAGGAGAGACCACTCTGAAGCCTTGAGACTTCCATGAATTGCTGCTCCAAGGGTTGTGGGTACTCTTGTCCAATCAGATGGGATTAGAGTAATCTTGATGACTTGTTGAAGATTTTTCAGCAGAACAGAATCAAACTTGAATTTTGACAAAATTGAAGGGCTTTTCTCAGGGATATCACTGGTGCTTGGATCCAAAAATGAGACATGTACCTAATCTTAGTCAGAGAACAAAGAATATTCTGCCATTAATTCTTCATGAGATAGAGACAGAGGTTGTTCTTTCCCTTTGCCTATGGATTTTTGTATATTTTGGATATCTTGCTGGGGATCTCTTTTCAAGTAACGCAATTCTCTAGAATCAATTTGTTTTTTTCTGAAATTTTCATTGTCTCCACTTTCATCTTCATCATAATTTGATCCCTCATCTGATGAGTCTGGAGTTTTTTTCTGTATCTTTTCCCAAGAGGATTCTGGAAGTTTTAATTTGGTAACAGCATGATCTTTCAAGGCTCCAAGAATCATATTGTGCATTATGTCAAGATTGGCCATTTTTGTGGCATCCCAATAAGGGAGTTCTTCTAATATTGAGTAACGTAAAAAATTCTCTTTGAAGAGATGATCTCTGTGTGATTTAGTTGCATGTAACAATGAATTTACTTGAATTTTGTGCTCTGATAAATTTCGTGGGGCCCAATTGAAAGGCTCAATCTCATTTATCTCAGACTTTTCAATGGTAAAGAAGTTGCAAAACCTTTTTCCTGAATGACTTGTAAATCCTATGATCTTGCGCATTGCTAAAACATCTGCTATGACAGTGAGTATAGCCGCTCTGATGGTAACTCCTGAAGGATTATTATAGGTCTTGGAGAATTGGAAACCATTCCAAAGTTTCTGAATTTCTCTGACTAGGGGGTTGAGTATATGATTCAGTTGAGGACCAGTAGGCTCTTTGGGGCCAGGTATGATTCCTACCAGATAAATGTTTTCTGCTTTCAGACATATTTCAGGTGGAGGATTCAGGAATACCATGGCAATGGTTCCAAGAGAGGCATGAGGGCTAGACTTTCCAAAAGCATTAAACCAGTCAACATATAGGGTGAATGCCAAGTTCCCAGGTTTGAAAAAAAGGGGGAAGTTTCATTTGGGCCCCTGAATCTTTTCCAAAAAATCCAATCCCAGATATCTTTCATTATCTCAGAGGGTTTGTTTTGGAGATGTTTGAGCAGTTCTTCCTCAGTACCTGGATGGTTCAAAAATCTTGCCAGCCATTGTTGAAATGATTGGTAAATGAAATGTTTTCTTGCAGAGAATTTTGATTCTTTTAAATTTTTTCTTCTAGGAATGGAGTTAATGGAAGTCTTCATAGCTCCCAAGGTGGATGAGCAAGGTGGACCCTGGTCAAATCTTTTTAAATGTTGTGTGCATTTGATATTGGGGTCTGTGACATGTTTTTCTTGGTCAACCAAGTAGAAGAACTCTGGTCAACAGACGTACATCTCCAGTGAAGCGTTCAGGTTGAGATGCTTGAAGATGGTCAAAATGCTGAGGGGAATCTTTGAGCTGTTATTGGCCTGATGGTTTTGAAGAGTATTTTGAAAAATTGTTTTATTTTGAATGTTGAAAGCACAAAGCAGAAACCTTGATGCCTCTGTACTGATTTGTTTATGCACATTCATGATGGCTGTGATCATAATTGGAAGGATGACATGGTGTTGGTTTTGTATCCAGGGTAATAGGAAAAAGTCTTGAGTGTCAAATATGGGAACACCAGCTGGAGGTGAAATTGCAGTGATATTATCTTGAGATTTGGCCATGTTTGCATTGTTATTATCTAATGGATATTTATGGTTTTTTGGTGTTTTTGGGGACAGTGCTTGTGGAGCCGCTATTGTTTGTGGAGAAACTTGAGTGGAAAGCAAAGTTGTGGTGAATTTTTGATGCTAAGCATATCCAGAAGGGGTAAATGCTATGCCTTGCTTTATCCCATTGGGAGTCATATGAGTTTTTCTGGAGCAATTTTCACACATGCAAACAATGAGTTGGAAATTTTTTGGGGCCATTTTGGTGCAAGTTCTTGATGAGTGGATGAATTGATGATGGGGGAGAAAAGTTTCTCTTTATATGAAAAAACTCTAATGAAATAGGTTGCAGGTTCAATGTTTTTTTTTCAGTGACTTGCGTGGGTTATTGAGATGAAAACAAATTGAGTTATTATCTTGAAACATTGAAACTGATTCCATGAGACATGTTTTGGGAACTTGGAAGAAAGTTTTTCTTCACTTATTATGAAACAATTAATGGCTTATCATGAAAAGGTTGATGTCTTATCATGAAGCAGTTGATTCCATATCATGAAACAATAGACAATCATCATGAAAAATTTCAAGGCTTATCATGAAACATTTGGAGTCTTATCATGAGATGTTTCATTTCATTACTTATCATGAAAAATTATTTACATAGCTTTTTTGTTTGCCATAATTCATTACCCCAAGATTGAGAATTTTGTAGAATTTTTAGGTGTGTATTGCCAATTGAGGATAATCAATTTTTTTGTTGGATTCCATTTCCAGCATGAAGGAATAAAATATATTACTGTAGTGTAATTGATCCAACATGGGCTTTACATGGAACACTAAAAACAAAATTCTCCTCAGTATTCACCAATTGAAGCCAATAATCAATGAAATCAAGTACAAGAAATTTTTAAAGAGTAAATCGTGAATTCCAAGGCGTAGTAGAAGGCTTTATCATCAAAGAAAGATTGTTGAATCAGAGATACAACATATGAATTTGTTCTTTTCCATATTTTTTTCAGTTATATCTTTTGGCTCTAGCTGATTTATTTTAGAGATTAATGATATAAGCTGGAGAGAATTGGTGACTTTGAACCTCTTCTGATCATCTGGAATAAGCAGGAAACCACGTATTCCGGAAACCAGATATGCTGCTAGAAGGTGATAGGCAGGACGTTTGGTGAATTGTTGAGGAAGTTTGGCAAAATTAGGAGTATATTTAGCAATATTGGTTTTTTCCCTGTTGATTTTATGGTTTCCCAAAGAATGAAGAAAGCTATGAGAATATATTTAATGCCATCTACCACATTATCTATTGCTTTGAAGTTGCTTGGAGGCATATTGGATGGATTGTTTTCTCCAGACTGTGCGGGACATCACAAGCAGTTTTATTCCCCATAGAGCATGTAAAAACCAGTAAGACTCATTTCACTTGGGATTATTTGGGTTCTTTCATGCTCTACAGGGGCATAACACTGCTTGTGATGTCCGGTTTCCGGAAACAGGGCATCACCTTGGAGCAGTGTGATGCCCCCGTAGAGCATGTAAAAACCAGGAAGACTCATTTCACTTGGGATCATGTGGGTTCTTCCATGCTCTATGGGGGCATAGCACTGCTTGTGATGTCCGGTTTCCAGAAACTGGACATCACCTTGGAGCGGTGTTATGCCACCGTAGAGCATGTAAAAACCAGTAACATTCATTTCACTTGGGATTATGTGGGTTCTTTCATGCTCTACAGGGGCATAACACGGCTTGTGATGTCCGGTTTCCGGAAACCGGGCATCACCTTGGAGTGGTGTTATGCCCCCTTAGAGCATGTAAAAAACAGTAAGAGGATTATGTGGGTTCTTTCATGCTCTACAGGGGCACAACACTGCTTGTGATGTCCGGTTTCCGGAAACCGGACATCACCTTGGAGAAGTGTTAGTGAAATGAGTCTTACGGGTTTTTACATTCTCTACGGGGGCATAACACCGCTCCAAGGTGATGTCCGGTTTCCAGAAACCGGACATCACAAGCAGTGCTATGCCCCCGTAGAGCATGAAAGAACCCACATAATCCCAAGTGAAATGAGTCTTACTGGTTTTTACATGCTCTACGGGGGCATAACACCACTCCAAGGTGATGCCTGATTTCCAGAAACCGGACATCACAAGCAGTGTTATGCCCCGGGAGAGCATGAAAGAAATGAATCTTACTGGTTTTTACATGCTCTATGGGGGCATAACACTGCTCCAAGGTGATGCCCAGTTTCTGGAAACCGGACATCATGAGGAGGGTTATGCCCCTATAGAGCATGAAATACCCCAAAGGTTAATTTCCGGTTTCCGCAAACCGGACATCAAAATCCATAAATTTAACTGGCTATACAGATTGAAAGAATGGGGTGAAGAAGGAAAATGAAGCAGCATAATGTGGCTTGCAGGTAGCATGGTTTTGATGTTCTCTACGGGGGCATAACATGGCTCCAACATGATTCCCGGTTTCCAGAAACCGGACATCACAAGCAGTGTTATGCCCCCTTAGATGGAATGAATCTATTTTAAATAATAACCTCTATGCATATATTTATAATCTTTACACCTGTCCCACAACTTTTACACAAATGTTTCACATGATTTTCATTTAAATACCTGCCCTATTTCAAATTCTGGCAGATTGCCCACACTAGTACCATCCTCCTTCCTTGGAAACACATCACCTGTCTTATTCCTCCAGAAACTCCCATACTCACAATGCAGTCAATTAATCATACCCCATTCTGCGTTGGCCTTGTTGAGGTTCCTCTTGCTGAAATAAATACCTCAGCTCTCCCAAAACTGCTACATTTTGAAGGAACATATTGGGCATTTTTATACCCCAGAGATAATAAGCTAAATGTCTACATAGCAGATCTTCCTTTCCCTGTAGGATTCCTTGCCCCTCCAATTGACTCATTAATTTTAACCCTCCTTACCCGGGCCACAGGCTATGAACCAGGTTGTGATTTGCAGGCAATGATGAAGGAACTTCCTCATCCAATTCTCTTTGTGGAAACCATTCTCCATGTTGGTGTTTCCACAATTACCACATCTAAACTGGCTCTTCTTCTATTCTGTCATGAAAAACATATATTGGACATACTTGATAAGCTTCTTGGTGCTCATATAATCATCCAAAGGCCCCCTAAGTATAACCCTTCAAAACACCAGGGCTTCCAACTGGCCAACCTATCATCGCAAAGGCTAACAATGCCATCACTTCTTGAAAACCCTTACTATGATCCAAACCTACTTGAAATACCAAGTGGATGTGATCTCAATCCAATCCACCCCAATCCATAAATAGTCACCACCAAACTCCTCCCCCACCAGGCTCAAGGACTTGCATTATTGCTTGATCATGAATCACCACATTCTAACTCTGCTCTGGCCTTGTGGTATAAATCAAACATGAATGCCTGGCACATTTGGGAAAACAAAACCAGCGGCTCAAGCTTGGCTCTAATTGATCCAACATCTGTTCCACCAACTGCTTTGGGCTCAATACTGGTGGATGATATGGGTCTTAGGAAATCTTTAAAAGCAATCTCCCTTATTTGTCAGACTATACCTGAATCAACCTCTTTTTACCATCACCAAGATAACCCTCCAGCGTTTGTGCCTCATCACGCCACTCTCATCATATGCCCGCCCCGCCTGACACAGAACTGGGCAAAAAAACTCAGAAAACATGTTTCCCCTCACACCATCAACTATATCAACCCTTCACCCACCATTATTTTCAGATTGAATATTGTCATGCGGAGAATGTTTCCCCACTCTTGAACCCAGGCTTTCTTCATCATTTTGACTGTGCTGAATCTGATCACCTGGGGTTGTTTCTGCTGTTCATCCAAGACAAAAAAAATTAATTAAGTAAAAAAATGGTTGGTATTTCATCCATTCACACAAATCCAACTTCCTATGATGAATACACAACATTACATGTTTTTTGAACAGAACTTCCAACAGTAATCAAAGCTTGAGTGGCGGTAACCAAATCATCTTCCTTGATATATTGATTTTTCTCAGGATCATCTTCAGAAATACATAGGGGTTTAAGAATAACAAAAACAAATGCATCAATCCATCAGTCAAATACACATAAACTAATCTGCCATAGGGGGAGATCACTGTTGATTTTCATGATGCACTGGGTGAGTACCCTTTAAAGAATCTATATATATCAATAACTTTTCAATTGAAGTTTAACTGACAATCAACAACACGTTCCATCTTTTCACTTTGTTCAGGATCAGTACTCTTTTACTTGGTTCAGGATAAAGTAGGTATTGGTGGGAAGCCTGGGAATTATATATTCCCCTTTAATACCTGAGATAACCTTTGGAGTGCTTATGCGCTTGGATTCACTTACCAATAGTCAAGTCATAAGTTAAGATACCCTTCTTGCTTCTCAACTTAACAATCTCAGCAATATGGACTGCTTGACAATATCAGCAATATGGACTGCTTGAAAATATCAGCAATATGCCTCATAATTCAATTAAAATGAAAAATTAGACATCCTCAAAACCTTTGCATGTGTCTTGATTGTTTGTCTCATTGAATATTGGATGCAAATCATCTGATTCCGCCTTCTATACCCAATCCTCATTTGATCAAAACAATCCAATCATAGAGAGAGAAAACATCACACTCTCTGGTAAGACACTCTACATAAAATTCCACATAATATTTCTCAAATATTCTCAATTGAAGGTAGTGATTTTGTTGTTCTCAGATTCAATCACAAAAGCAATAAAAGCATATCAATATCATCCCTATGCACCTTTCACGTTTTATTTTTGATATCCTAAATACAAGAGCATATCATCCTGCAGACAAATTTACTTCCTCCTACATCACTCCTCCTATGTCACTCTGGGATTCTTTACAAGACCCATATTCCAAAAATGTATCATGGTTGAGAAATTCAGCACCAAAGCTTTGGCATGGCGTATTCCATCCTTGTAAAAATGAATCATTTGTTTCAAAGAGCATTCCTTCTTGATTGGTGGACCTGCCAAGATTACAATTCATTATCTGACTTAGAAATATTATCAAAAATGAAAATAGCACTGACCTATTCCAAGCCATTTAGGGGCTGTTCAGCTGCACAATGTATTGTGTATCCAATGAGTTTGGTTGGGTGGTCAACTCCCCCTGGTCATGTGACAAGACATGGTTGATGGTCGGACCAAATAGCTTGATGGGGCAATAGCCATGGGGGCCCCATCTTCTTGGTTCATCAACTTGACAAATTTTCTGATCAACTCAGGGCAAAAAGATGTATTTTTTCTGCTTCTGTGCTCCTCATGACTGTTACGACCAACAGTGTGGCCTCAAGTCAATTCCAGACTCTTGGTTGCTTCAGTTGAAAGCCACTACGGCCAAGTTGATGACACACCTCCATTAGTTGACCACCTGACAAGGGGTGGTTGACTAAACGCCACACAGCTTTGAGCACCTGCCAACTGTGGTTTGACAAAAAACCCACCAAGTCAATGAGCCAACAAAACTCAGTGGATGCACCATATCTGTAACTGTAACAGATCCCCCCCTGCCAAATTGAAGTTACAAAGTTACACTCCCATGCTGCCCTCCCCAAAAAAAGGTTACAGAAAGTTACAAGCTCTTCCCCTTGTGACTTGCTGTAACTTGCTTTTTATGCGCTAAAAATGAGAGCTCACAGGCCCCAATCTGTTTGGCTGTGGGGCCCTGATATGAGCAGGTACTTACAGTTACAAATCCACTCATGGGAAGATTCTTAACTTGTAACCAGCAGTTACAGTTACAAGTCATCTGCCAAAGGGGCCCTTACAATGCTTGGTCCAGAGATTTTAAAAGTTAGGGTGCATTTGGACCCACATGAACCATCATGTACCATCATTAAAATCCTGGACATTTATGAAGGCATATGATGGTTGGGTAGCCACATGGTGGGTGTTTGGCGTCCACTCGTGAAATTTAGCCCAAATGACGGTAGTTGATGCTTCTCAAGGTTTGAGGTCTCCCATAGGCCAAAATTGGACACAACGGAACATTTTGGTCTGGACAAAAATGTTAGCATCATGTACGTACATAGACACATCCTCTCCTCCCTCTATGCGCTAACTATTGACTTATCCCCCACTTTTGCCCTTGACATCTCCTTGTCACTGGTGAAAGCCAAAGACATCTCCCCTCAAGACTATCATGTTGCTTGTGGACACCAAAAACATCAGGTTCAGAAATAAGGTTGCATCATGTTTGATTTAGCGCAAAATCAAACATCACGCTAACTCTATTTCCAAAATGAGGCTTCATGATGGTTTGTGTGGGTCCAAACTCACCCTTAGGGATTTAGGTTTCATTCATGCCCATGGAAACTGCGTGTCAAATCCAAGCATTCCATTGATTCTCTCAAGTTTGAAGGAATCTATCATCATCTAAGATCTGTTTAATTTCAGTTCTTCTATCATGAACAGGGTCAAGCTCCTCAATTTTTTTGAGCATTCTGAACCTTAGCCCATTCAAAAAATCAACTTGACAATCACTCATATTCTTGCTGAAATAAAGTTGCTTCTTTCCATTGTTTTGTGGAGTAAATTATTTATTGTAATAGAAGCAAAAACCTAATCTATTTGTAACTTAAATTACGGCTGATTTGCAAGCCAAAAATGGTGAAATTATCCTTTTAAAAATGTGTATTTTCAATTTTTTTTGGAATAAATGCATGTTGATTTCTTTGGAAATCAAACAGATTTTGATTACTGAATTTTTGGAAAGCAGTATGCAGAAGCTAAAACATGGTTTGCAAAAATGGTCATGGGAGATAATTTCAGCTTTTTCACATTATCCTTATTCAAGAAAACATTCATCTCACCTATTTTTTCTTCAATATTAAATGATCCATTGCAACCATCAATTTCCTGGTTTCTGGACCATATTAAATGGTAGGTGATTTTTTTGAAAATTTATGAATCAAATATGATGTATCCACTGAGCCTTGATGGGTGGTAAACTCCTGCTGGTCATGCGACAAGCTGGAGTTTACCAACTGACAAAATGGGTTCATGGGGCAAAATTCAAGGGAGCCCAATCTTGTTGGGTCATCAACCTGACCTAGTTGTTGATCAACTGAAAGCAACAAGAAGCAATTTAGCTGCAGTTGTGATCCTCATGACCATCATGACCAATAAGATGGCCTCCTGTCAATGCCAAACTCTTGGCAGCTTAAGTTGAAAGCTGCCACGCCCCAGTTGATGGAACACCCCCATTGGGTGACCACCTGACAAGCAGCGGTTGATTAACTGCCATGCAACTTTGAGAAACTGCCAAAAATAGCTTAAAAAAACCACCCAGCTGACCACCTGACCAAAATTGATTGATACACCATAGGAGGAAAAAAGGTGAATTGAAGAAGTAAATACTTTGAAGTGATCAAATGGGGTTAAATTATTTGAAAATCATACAGCTCTGAAAGAGATGAAACATTAATCTGAGGAAAATCAAATTGAAACCAGGGAGAAATCAAAGGGATTCATGGGGGAAAAGTAATGGAAAAGCAAAAGACACGTTTGATAAGTCCTGCAGAAACCAATTAGAAAAACAGTGGAAAATTTGAAGAATCAAATGAGAACTCATTGGTCACTTTTGCAGAATTTAATGGAGTCTCAGAAGCAATAATGGATCAACTGTGTTTCCATCTTTGTGAACTCTACCAGAAAAAAAAAACAGAAATCATGGTGATTTCCTCTGGAAATTGATGATAAAATGTGAAGCAATCAGGGAAAACATCATGGTGAAGTGAAGTCTCTGGTCCGCCAGAGATGCCTGATTTTTCCTGGTGTACCTTAGAGGTCAAGAAGACTCCATAGTCAAAGGAAAAAGTATGTTGAAACTGTAACCAAACAGGACATGTAAGACCTGATTTTCCTCTACCTAAGAAAAGGATTAATCCTATTGAAGGAGAAGAGTATGATAATCCTGACCCCCACCTTGGTGATACTGATGGATCACTTTCTGAATGTTATTTGATGATCAATAACCCCATCAATGGTATTGAAGGAAGCATTGAGTCTTCTCTAGACATGAATTCTGTTAATGAGGATTCTAACTTACCTCAAAAATGGAATCCCAACGTAAAGATTCACCACATCTCTGAGGCTAAGGCCTTGACTCTAAAACCTCCTGCTGGTAAAATTTACACTGCAGGAAAAACATGCTACGCTACTTGTTTGATCCAAGGTTCCCCTGTCTAGTTACTCTTGGACAGTGGAGCCTTTTGCTCTTGTGTTGGTTCAACTTAATTGGAGAAAAAAGACCCAAACTGGAAACTGAACTTATTACCGGTACCTCAGGCAATTGAAGTATGGTCCTCTGATATCATGCTCCCTCACTCTAAAGGATCACTCAAACTGAACATTGAATTTGTAGTGCTCCAAAAAGGAGTATGTGATTACTTTATCATTGGTAATGATTCTCTTTGCTTGTATGATTTAGATGTATTCCAAAGCAAGGGTAGATACTTCACCATGGGGGGAGACTGGAACAAGAAGTTTAAAATATGCCATGTCAATGCTCAAACTTCTGATTCAACTTATGAGAAACACTTAGAGAGTTTCAATCAGGAATACTTCTCTCAAATAGCTTTGAATCCCCTGCTCAATAAAGAACAAAAATGGGACATCATACAAGTATTCTTTGAAAATCAGAATTCTTTCTGTACCAAGGATCACCCCATTGGTAACACCAAAGGACATGATATGATTCTCAATCTAAACATTAAGCCCCCTGGCCCACTCAACCTCAGGAGACCTGCTTACCCTTCTAGTCCAAAATCTAGAGCTGCTCTAGAAACTCACATCCAAGAGTTGGTTGACCTAAAATTCTTAAGGAAAGTAGGACACAATGAACAAGTAGATATCACTACTCCAGTAACTATAGCTTGGAATAATGATAAGTCAAGGATTTTTGGAGATTTCAGAATGCTGAACAACTAGACCCAAGCTGATTATTATCCAATTCCAATGATTGACCATGCTCTGCATAACCTATCAAAAGCTAAGTACATCACTACCATGGACATGCTGAAAGGTTTTCACCAAATACCTATCAGCCCTGATAGCCAGGAATTCATGAGAATTATCTGTCATTTGGGAATTTTTGAGTATCTAAGGATGCCTTGTGGTATAAAAAATGCTCCTTCTCATTTTCAAAGGATGATGGACACAGTCCTGGGATTTTTCATCAGAAAAGGATGGATGATGGTTTACATTGATGATGTAATCATTTACTCTGATGATTGGGATACCCACCTGGATAAAGTAAGATTAGTCCTCAAAACTATCTCTTCTGTGTGATTTAAAGTATCAATTAAAAAGTGCAAATTTGGTTATGGAGAACTGAAGGCCTTAGGACACATTGTCTCTGGACTAACCTTTGCTTCTGACCAAAACAAGATAGCAGCAGTAATGAATAGGCCAATGCCTCGGAATAAAACTGAACTCCTATCTTTTATTAGCTTCTGCAGCTAATATAGGAATTACTTACCAAAGTTTGCTCTTCTAACCAAGTGTTTGTATGAAATCTGCAACAGCACCACCTTTTTTGAAATGACTCATGAAAGAGTTAAGAATTATGAGGAACTCAAGATGGCCTTGGCTTCAGCTCCAGTACCGATTCAGCCAGACTATTCTAAACCCTTCAATATCTATATAGATGCTAGTATTGATGGGCTAGGAGCTGCATTACACCAAGAAGTCATAGAGGATGAAAAACCAGTGGAAAAACCTATAATCTTCATATCCAGACAAGTTAAGGATACTGAGAAAAGGTATGGTGCAAGCCAAATTAAATGCCTTGCTTTAGTATGGGCTCTGGAAAAACTTTATTACTACTTGGAAGGCACCAATTTTACAGTGATTACTGACTGCAATGCGGTCAGGACTTTGATGAACATGAATACCCCTAGTAGGCACATGCTAAGATGGCAGATAGCCATAAAACAGTACAGAGGTCAGATTAAAATAGTTCACCAAGCTGGTACTAAACACCAGAATGCTGATAGTTTGAGCAGGAATGCCTTACCCAATTACCCAATTAACCCTGCTTATGACCCAGAGGTTGATGATATCTTCCCTATCCTTAACATTAACATGTTGAACGTTGAAGCTCCTATAATGGGAATCCACATTTGTGAATTGGATGAATCCTTGTTCAACTCAATCAAAGAATCTTACAATTTTGGCATGAAAACCCTGACCACCATTATGGAAAGTACTTCTCCACCATCTGAACTGATCAATAGCCTACCTGAACCCCTCTTGAAACCATAAAAAGCCAGTAGGTTCACCATATGGGATGGTCTAGTATACTACAGGAATCAACATTCAAGTGTTCTAGTCTTAAGTAAGGATGGTCATATCAAACGGGTCCTGGCTGAATGCCATGATAACTGCTCATCTGGTAATTTATCTGCTGATAGAGCCTTAGATAAGGTTAAAAAAACTGCTTGGTGGATCAATTGGAGAGACTCCACTATCCAGTATGTTACTAGTTGTGAAACTTGTCATAAGTCCAACAGGTCCACTGGGAAAAGGTTTGGTCTACTGAAAAAGATTTCTGAACCCAAGAAAAGATGGGAGATCATCAACATGGACTTTGTAACTGGACTGCCACCAGGAGGATCCTATTCCTACAACTCAGTCCTAGTCATTGTGGATAGGTTCTACATTAAAGCAAAGTTTCTACCTAATCACAAGGAAGACACTGCTATGGAAGTTGGCCTATTATTTTGGAACAGACTCATTGCTGATGTTGGAGTTCCCAAGATCATTATCAGTGAAAGAGATCCTAAATTCACCTCTGAGTTCTGGAAAAATCTTCATGACATGCTTGGAACCACCTTAGATTTCTCTACAGCTTATCACCCTCAGACGGATGGCTTAGCTGAAAGTATGATTCAGACCCTGGAAGACATTCTCAGGAGATTCTGTGGCTTTGGTCTATAATTCAATAATTCTGATGGTTATTTCCACAATTGGGTTAGCCTTTTACTCACACTAGAGATGGCCTACAACAGTAGCAAGCACTCTACCACTAAGGAAGCACCCTACATACTGGAAAGAGGATGGATTCCTAAATTACGCAAGGATAACCTTAATCACCAGCTAACAAATATTCACCCCACATCAATTGATTTCAAAAACATGATAGATGTAGCCAATAAACATGATTTTAAGTGTGTCCAGGATGCTGTGGAGTATAACCAACAAATGTGGGATAAAAACCATAAGGAGCTGGACTTCAAGATTGGTGATCAAGTCTTGATCTCTACCACCAACTTCACCAACTTAGCTGGAAATAGAACACTTAGATCAGCTTTTGTTGGACCTTTCACCATTAATAAACTTCACGGTAAGGATGCTGTGGAAGTAATCATTAGTGATGAGCTTTCTAGAAAACACCCAGTCTTCCCAGTAAGTCTCATCAAACACTACCACCCGAGGAATGGAGAATATACTCCTTCACCTGAAATACCTGTTGCAGAAGAACCTGATAAGGACAGAGGAAAAATTAGCAAGATCCTTAAAGATAAAAAAGAAACGATCAATGGAAAAGATGTCAGACTCTACCTAGTTAGATACAAGGGAGAATCAGCTGATAAGGATGAATGGTTGCCTGAACACAATATCCCTGATGGACCCATACACCTAAGGAACTACAGAGGCAGAAGAAGGAATTGACCCAGAATTTTTTTTCAGGTATGGACATGTATTGGAGTGGGGGAATGTCAGCTTGCTACTATGTACAGAGCAACCTGTCATAGCAACACAAAAATATAAAAATAAGAATATCTAAATTAACAAAAGAAGGAGTAATAAATCCACAAATATTATATAAGAAATGGATTCCTCACCCAAAATTAGCTAGGGTCAATCACTGACCCCACCCTTGAAATCCAAGTCCTTACATTTTTAAAATAATTAAAAAGAAAATTACTAAAAATCACAACACCAGTATGGCACCTTTTGGCCATTCTAACATTTCATGTGTGTTGTCACGTTGTGGAAACTTTAGAGGTTATCCCTCACGAAGTTGTCCCTAGTTACGGGATCAATGGTTCTATCATCTGTAAGACTGAGAATGCTTCCTTTCCTTTTCTCCGAGAGGGAGAGAGAGAGAGAGAGAGAGAGAGATAGATAGAGATATAGAGATAGATGGATGAAGAGATCCTCCCCCCTACAACCCGGAGTCGAGGGAAAAGGTATTTGAGCCCTCCCCCTCAACCCTAACCTAAGTACAAGCACAAAGACAGACTGGCAACCATGAAGAAGGAACCCTAGACCCAGAACCCCGACCCATCCCCCAACCCATACCCATACCCTATCCCCGCCAGCTCGCCTGCCATTATGCGCATCCGTTTTGTCTTTTCGTGGCGCGGCCCTCCGCCGCGCGATACCCAAAGTTCGCCGCGCTTGCGCGCATCCACCCGACGCGCCGTCGTGGATTTCCCGTCCCGTGGCCGGCCCGCGCTTGCGCGCGGCTGCCCACGCATATAGCCCCGCTGTCGCCCCGCTTTTTCCCCCCCCCGACTAGCCGTTCTGAGAACCTGGTCGGCCCAGCTCCATCTGTGAGTCGGACATCCAAGCGGGTCGCGGCCCGCCTCCCTTAGTCAGGCCCGGCCCGCAGTCGCGTGCTCAATCCCGCCGCGCCCACTGCTGAGCCCGCAGCGGCTACTGCTGAACCCGCAGCGGCTACTGCTGAGGACCGGCGCACCCCCACTGCTGAGCCTAACCTACCAGATGCTGAGCGCGCAGGCCGCGACGCAGTCCCCGACCCAAGGCTATATACTGACACCACAACATATAGGGTTTACACCTAAAATTCACTCAGAATTTAGGTGTGGTGTATATTTTAGGAGTTACATGTGGAAATGTGTTATTTCAAAATTCTGGCGCGCAGCCCCACTTCATTACATACCCCTATGTACTTGTAGTAGCAGTTTAACGTGTACTAGAGACCCGCGTGCAGCTAATTCTGCCACGCGCGTATCTCAACTGACTGATCCCTGTGTCTGGATCCGTCGTGACTAAGCTGACACACGGGTTGGACTGCGCTTGCGCATGCCCAGCCCACTCCTATAGCCTTTCCCATACTGCAACCACCTTCAAGCCCGCCTACCATTACACATCCCCTGTTCATCCTTCTCATAACATGGCCCTCCGCCACACCCTACTTTGGGCCCCCTGCATTATCCGTATCCACACATTTTTCCGCGTGATTTCCTTCCCCCAAGTTGGCCCATGCTTGCGCGCGCCCATCCTGCTCCTATAGCCCTGATTTCCCCGCTCTATCCTCCAAAACTAGCCACCGCCAGCACGTTTCCCAATCCAAGGCTATATAAAAGCACCACAGGGGATGGTGAACTAGGAAGTAGCAGGTGGTGGGGCAGGCAGAGGGCGCAGGTGACAGAACTAAGTTCTCTTCCTCAGTATTTTTCTCTGGAAGTTACTCTGTTTTGAAAACCCTACCATAGTGCCACACTTGTGAGAAAAGGAAAGAGCCAGGGTTTGATTGTTGCAAGGATTCAGGAAAACAATAGCAGGTGTGTGCGGATTTTCAGTTGTCACGCAGGATGGTACAATCCTGTGGCAAGGAATGTCTGTCCCCAGAATGAGCCAATGCCACAGGGATTGAAAAGGCCTCTTTGACCAATCTCCAGGTCTTGGGATCCCTGGATATGTCCTCTGAAGAAGTGTAGGTGGGTAACACAGGGGGCACGGATCATTGATGAATTGATTGAGGCGCTTAATTTTGGACCAATGGGGTGGTTAAGCGCAGAGGATAAGAATTTTTTGGCGTTGGTGTTGGTGCTTTTCAAGAAGTGTCAGCCTCCTGGATTCCAAGACCCTTGCTATCCTTTAGCTACCAGAGGTGATAGAGGAAATAATGAATATATTATTTAATAAATGCAGCAAAAATCCTTAAAATATTTGGATTAAGATCATTGCAATGTTAAGTGGTTTGGTTATGGTTTATTGTTTTAAATCAATATGAATAAATTGAGTATTAAATATTTTTATAGAGGGGCCACAATTATATTGGGGATCTTTAACACCTCTCTTAAGGGATTTCAGTATGAAAACACGTAGTCCTGGTTACTTTGGGCTCTTTAGTTTAAAGGATATTTTGCCCAAAGATAATATGTATATAAAATACACAGTGGATTGGCAGGGCCTTGTAGCCAAGCTGCCACGACAGAGTAAGGATAATGAAACTCACTGGTATATTATTAAATCCTTTTGGTATCTGTTTGAGACGGGCACTGATGGGTTAAACCTGTATACTGGGGTTATAAGGTTTTTCAGCAGTTTTAATTGATAAAAAAGAGGTTGATGACAGATATTATTGATCAAACGTAGCCATAAATCACTTACTTATCTCTTATAAGTACTTGATTACATTGTCACAGTGTCAGGATATAAATATAACTGGGTCTCTTCCCATCAATATCCTCAAAAGAGCTCTCTATTTAGAGCTTTTGGAGTCCCAATATTGTCCTTCTGAGGGTTGCAGGTGCTCAAAGGGAGGGAAACTAAGGCTAGCAGGGTAACCAGGGGTAGCCTGTCATGTGTTCTTGGTGCTATAGCACGGGTAGCATTTAATTACTCAGTTTATGGGAATTATTCTACTTCATAATAGATATTAGGACATGTGAATAACACTAATCTGTCCTATTTATTTATTATTTAATTAATTATCCTTAGTAAATTTTCCCAGTAATTTAATATAAATATACGTTTCTACAGACATCCTGATTTCAGGTGATTTCTCATTATGTATTATATAACTAGAGTAAAAGTCATGATATTGATTTTACTCCTTATTTTCGAGTTCCAGTTGATTTACTAAGATAATTACTTAAAAATATAAATCACAAGATTTCATGTAATATTTTTACATCATTAGTTTTCTTAGTATGTCACGAAGATATTGATGTCTAGAAATTCTCATAAAAATATATCAAAGTATTTTAATATATTTTTAGAAATTGTCATTGTCTTATTTTTGACATTCTTGGTACTTTGAATTATATTAAATAAAAAATACGTATAAGGATTATTTAAATATTTTTATGAAATATTATGTATTTTTAGACTATCTACTATCCACAGGAACATTTATTACATATGTAGAATTTTCCCGTGTGGGTTGTAGCATGTTTACGCAGTACCTGATCCTCTCAGGCTGCCTGTCACTCTGTCAACCCGTAGTCCCGCGGCTGCCTACTTGTCAGAGGCCCAGGGCTGCGTACACAACCTTGACGGGGTGACAGGGCTGTATCTCATCTGCGCGTGGGTGCATTGGCTGCCTTGGATGCATGCAGGAATTGTGACAAAACACATTTACATCCGTAACTCCTAAAATATACACAACACCTCAATTCTGACTGAATTTTAGGTGTGAAACCTATACGTGACAATGTGTGTGAAGTATTTGATTGACCAAAAACTCAATAGTGGAGCCATATTATTTTGGTCTTTCTTTCCTTAATTATTTAGAAATATAAGGAGTTGGATTTCAAGGGTGGGGTTGGTGAGTGACCCTATCTAATTTTGGGAGGAAAATCTATTTCTGTAATAATATTTATGGTTTTCCTACTCCTTCTTAGGTTAATTATGTTGTTATTATTTTTATGTTATTTTTGTTACTTTTGCAGCTTGCTTTGAAATAGTAGCAAGCTGACAAGAAGGCCCTTGCCTTTGGGCCTAATGAGTGCAGATTGTTGAATGGTAAGGTTGGGAATCCCTACATAATTCTCACGGTGCAAAGTGAGCCCTGGAAAATCATGCCAATTCCGAATCCTCAGACCATTTGGGAACCCTTTTTGGAATTTGTCCAGGAGCCCATGAGGACGGTTTTTTATGACCAGTCCATTTCAAGCTAATCTAGCCCAATCTTTGCAGTGGTCAAGCAGGATGGAAAGTTACTTAGGATTGTTCATAATCTACAGAGGCTCAAATCTTTCTCCATTTGGGATGTGGGACTGCCCCTGCGCGTGGACAAGTTCCTGGAATCAATGGCTGGGAGCATGTGTAACAGAGTGGTTGATGTGATAGGCGGGTATGATCAGCGCAAGCTCCATCCCAACTCAAGGCAGCTTCCCCCGTTTGAGATGGGATTTGGAAGGATGCATCTAATGCAGTTGCGGAAAGGTGCAACTAACTTGTTGGCGGTCTATCAGGCCCAGATGAGTTGAATTTTGCAAGAAAACCTTCCAGAAGGCATCCTGATTTTCATTCAAAACGCGGGAATCAAGGGTCCAAAGACAGATTAAGGATGGGAGGTGCTGGAGGAGGCTCCAAAGATCCGTTGCTTCATCTGGGAGTATGCCCAGACGCTGGAGCTGACCCTGTTCTGGATCAAGGAGGCAGGTCTCACAGTGTCGGTGAGTAAATTGGTGTTCCGGGTTCTGGCTTTGGAGGTAATAAGGCATTTGGTGGATTTCAATGGTAGGAGAATCATGGAAAAGAAGCAGAACAAGGTCCTCAAAGTGGCCAACCCCAGGGACGCCATCAAACATCCTTCAATTTCTGGGGCTATGTATCTACGTCTGCATGTTCATCAAGTGGTTTGCGGAGGTTGCAAGCCTGCTACGGGAAGTTACACAGAAAGGTTCAACCTGGGAATGGACTGCTGGGTGTGACACAGAGTTTGCAAAACTCAAGGAGATTGTGGGAGGCAATATAGTTCTCCTGGACCTTGAATATGGTGCGGGGGGATCTGCTTGGCGGTCAACTCAAGTGAGTTTGGAGCAGGAGGCGTTCTTATCCAGGAGGAGGATGGTAAGGACAGGCCTCTTCTCAATTATTCCTTTACCTTCACCGCAACAGAGAGCCAGTATTTGAAGCAAAAGTTGGAACTATGCAGATTCACTAACATTGTGAGGCGGCTCCAGAATCTGCTTTGGGGTGTGCATTTTGAGCTATTGGTAGTGGCGGGCGCCTTGGCCTGGAAGATAAACTCTCCAATGCTTCCAAATGCCCCTTTGACTAGGTGGGTGGTGTTCCTTCAGCTCTTCTTTTTTAGCATGGTGCATTTTCCGGGGAAGGCATTCATGATTCCCAACGCGCTTTTGCCGTATCTGCGGGAAGATCCGTTTGAAGGGGCAGAATCCCAGGACATCAAATCTCCAAAAATCCATGTAGGTATGGTGGAAGCAGAAGTTGACCTCCCGCTGCAGAAGTCCAGGTGTTACGCAACCTTGGGAAGTTTGTGTACCTGCTTGTTGGGCAAAAAATCTTTAGGCTTGTCCTCTGGTAAAGTTGTTGGCAGAGAAGGTTGCTCATTTTTTTGAGGAAGATTGGTTCAGGCGGTACGGTTTGCTTTGACTGGTCACCTTTGATGGTGGTGCGGAGTTCCAGAACCCTTTCATGACGCTGGTTCAGAGTTGCGGAGCAAAGTTTGGATGGGTCAATGAGTACTATCTTGAGGGCCCCGGCATGATCAAATGGGGCCATCAGCCTATCAAGGAAACGTTGGTAAAGATGTGCCGGGAGGACGGCAAGCGGTGGCAAGCAACCCTCCCGGTGGTTCTCTTTGCGGACAGGATCTCTGTCAAGTGCTCAACAGGATACTTTCCTTACAAACTCCTCTACCAGAAGCGCCCGGTGCTTCTGGTGGACAGTGAGTTGGAAAACTTCCTGGGTGTGGATTGGTGGAAGGTGAAGAACTCCTCGGAACTTGTGAAGGCGCGCTCCAAACATCTTCTCAGACAGGATGAGATTCTGGCAAAGGACACAGAAAGATTGCAGAAGACTAGGGCAGCGTTGTTCCGCTATTGGGACAAGGGCTGTTCCCATGGCCTCTGGGACTTGTTGCAGAAGGGGGACTTGGTCTTGTTATACAACTGTAACTGAGAGTCCCAGTGGGGTAAACTTTTTGCCAACCATTTGAACAGTTGCTTACGCGAAGCATCCAAGTTTGAGGGCGGGAGATATCACCTTGAGGCGTTGGATGGAACACCAATTAAACAGAATGCCGCAGCTTTGCATGTGAAAAGCTTCTTTGCGCGCAGGTCCACTTCTTTTGACAAGACGGCAGGGGATGGCGGAGACCCAGAGGACACTGATTAAGGTTCAGGATTTATTTATGGATTGGGCTCTTTGGGTGGTGACAAGTCCGTGCCCATTGCGCAGCTTTGGAGGAGCAGAGGACTACAAACCACTTGGGACAGCCGTTGTGGTAGACCAAACCTGTCCTATAGCCATCAGACTCAATTTTCTAGTGTAACAACAGCTCAAACCCTCAAATTAACAACAGAAATGGATTCTACATCGCAAATAACCCATAGTCACTCAGCCAAAGTATCCCTCTATCTCTCATGGATTAGAAGATACAGCCCAAGAAACCTTCACCTGTGGCAAAACCCATACCCAACCAGGGGTCACAGCTCTGTGGAAGACGTAAGGCATACCTAGTAAACCCTCAAGTACATAACAGTGGCAGCTTAACCTCAACACCAGGACCATACACCAATACTGTCACCTCAGTCAGATTACAGCAATACAGACATAGGGAGCAGTGCATCAGTCCAGATCCAGTCACCTCACCAAACAAACAAGCAAATATACATACACAAAGCTGTGCAGAAGCATACAGGAACAGTACAGGCAGGAGGAAGTGAAACCAGTCTCAACCAAATCAAAAAAAGAAAGCAAATATACATACACAAAGCTGTGCAGAAGTATACAGGAACAATTCAGTCAGAAGCATGTGATACCAAACAAACTACCAGTACAAACAACCCCCAGCAGCACACAGCAATTTATGTAGTCAGAAGCATGTGATACCAAACAAACTACCAGTACAAGTACCACAGGGCTACCCAGCAATATATGCAGGCAGCCAGAACCATGCAGTACCTGTCAGCCTCCTGGATGCCAAGACCCTTGCTATCCTTTAGCTACCAGAGGTGATATTATAAATAATAAATATATTATTTAATAATTGCAGCAAAAATCCGTAGAATACTTGGATTAAGCTTATTACAAGGTTAAATGGTTTGGTTATTGTTTATTTTTTCAAATAAAAATTGATTATTAAATATTTATAGAGGGGCCACAATTATATTGGGGATCTTTAACACCTCTCTTCAGGGATTTCAGTATAAAAACACGTAGTCCTGGTTACTTTGGGTTCTTTAGTTTAAAGATTATTATACCCAAAGATAATATGTATATAAAATACACAATGGAGTGGTAGGGGCTTGTAGCCAAGCTACCATGACAGATAAAGGATAATAATACTCACTGGTATATTATTAAATACTTTGGGTATCTTTTTGGGACGTGTACTGATGGGTTAAACCTGTATACTGGGGTTATAAGGTTGTTCAGCAGTTTTTAATTGATAAAAAGAGGTTTTGAAGACGGATATTACTGACCAGACATTGCCATAAATCACTTACTTATCTCTTATAAGTATTTGATTACCTTGGCACGGCGTCTGGATATGAATATTACTGGGTCTCTGCCCATCAACATCCTCAAAAGAGCTCTTTCTTTATAGTTTTGGAGCCCCAATATGGTCCTTCTGAGGGTTTTAGGTGCTCAAAGGGAAGAACACTAAGTCTAGCAGGGTAACCAGGGGTAGCCTGTCATGTGCTCTTGGTGCTATAGCCCGGGTAGCATCTAATTCTTTAGGGTATGGGAATTATTCTACCTTATAATGGACATTAGGACGTGTGAATAACACTAATCTGTCCTATTTATGTATTATTTAATTAATTATCCTTAGTATATGTTCCCAGTAATATAATAATCATATTATTAGACATCTCTACGGACATTTTGATGTCAGGTAAGTTCTCATTATGTATCATATAACTGGAGTAAAATTCATAATATTTTTTTTACTCTTTATCTACAAGTTCCAGTTGATTTGTTAAGATAATTACTTAAAAAAATAAGTCATGAGAATTCATGTAATATTATTACATCATTATTTTTCTTAGTATGTCACGAAGATGTTGATGTATAGAAATTTTCACAAAAGTATATTAAAGTATTTTAATATATTTTTTGAAGCTTTCATTGTCTTATTTTCGACATTCTTGATACTTTGCATTATATTAAATAAAAAATACGTGTAAGAATTATTTAGGTATTTTTATATAATATTATGTATATTTAGACAGTCTACTATCCACGTGAACCTTTATTACATATGTAGCAAGTTCCCGTGTGTGTTGTAGCCTGTTTACGCGGTACCTGGGCCGCCTGTCACTATGTCAGCCCATATTCCCGCGGCTGCATACTTGTCAGAGGCCCGGGGCTGCGTACACGACCTTGACGGGTTGACACGGCTGTATCTCAGCTGCGCGCGGGTGCTGTGGCTGCCGCGGCTGCGTGCGGGAATTATGGCAAAACACATTTCCGCCCATAACTCCTAAAATATTAACAACACCTCAATTCTGACTGGATTTTAGGTGTGAGACCCATACGTGACAATGTGTGTGAAATATTTAATTGGCCAAAAAGCTCAATACTGGAGCCGTAGTATTTTGGTTCTTTTTTCCTTAATTATTTAAAAATATAAGGAGTTGGATTTCAAGGGTGGGGTCAGTGAATGACCCTACCTAATTTTGGATGTAGAATCCATTTCTGTAATTATATTTATGGTTTTCCTACTCCTTCTTAGGTTAGTTGTATTATTATTATTTTTATGTTATTTTAGTTACTTTTGCAGCTTGCTCTGCAATAGTAGCAAGCTGACATTCCCCCACTCCAAGATATGGTCATATCTGAAAAAAAATCTGGAGAAAGTTGGGAGAAAAAATTAACTGCATAGGTACTTCAGTGCCTTTTACTGGCTCTGTAATTTCTGAGATGTATTGGTCTGTCAGGTATATTATTTTCTGGTAACCATTCATCTTTTTCTGCAGATTCCCCTTTGTATCTTACTAAGTATAGTCTGATGTCTTTTCCTTGTACCCTCTCTTTCTTATCTCTCAATATCCTGCTGACTTTCCCTTTTTCTTTTACAGGGTCAGGTTCTATTGGGACTATTGCTGGAGGGAGGTTGCTGCATTCTCTTGGTTTAAAGTGTTTGACTAGGCTAACAGGAAATACTGGATGTTTTCTTGATAATTCTTCACTCAAGATTACTTCCACAGCATTTTTGCCATGCACCTTTTGGATAAAAAATGGTCCAACAAAGGCTGGTTTCAGTTTCCTGTTGCCTGCCAGGTTGTTGAAGTTAGTTGTAGATATCAAGATCTGGTCTCCTACCTTAAAGTCAGGTTCTTTATGGGATTTGTCCCATCTTTGTTTGTTGTATTCAACAGCTTCTTCCACACATTTCTGAGCATGGTTATTTGCTACATATATAATCTTTTTAAAGTCAAGAGATGTTGGATGAATAGTGGCTAAATTATAGTTTACGTTATTCCTAGGGAGTTTTGGAATCCATCCTCTTTCTAGCATGTAAGGCGCTTCCTTGGTGGTAGAATGTTTACTGCTGTTATAAGCCATTTCTAGGGCTGGGAGTAGGCTGAACCAATCATGGCAATAACCATCTGAGTTTTTGTATTCTAAACCAAAGCTACAGAACCTCCTTAGCATATCTTCTAGGGTCTGTATCATCCTTTCAGCTAATCCGTCAGTTTGGGGACGGTATGCTGTAGAAAATGCTAGGGTAGTACCCAGTATATCATGTAGATTCCTCCAAAATTCAGATGTGAATTTGGGGTCTCTTTCACTGATTATCATCTTGGGTATACCCACATCAGCTATTATCCTATTCCAGAATAGTAAGGCTACATCCATAGCACTATCTTCCTTGTGGTTAGGTAAGAATTTTGCCTTTTTGGAATATCTGTCAACTATAACTAGGACAGAGTTATAAGAATGAGTACCTCCAGGGGGGAGGCCAGTGACAAAATCCATGTTGATAATTTCCCACCTGGTGGTAGGTTCAGATATCTTCTGTAAGAGTCCAAACCTTTTTCCAGTAGTTTTATTAGATTTCTGGCAGGTTTCACAGCTGGTAACATATTCTGTAGTGACTTCTTTCCAGTCTATCCACCAGGCAGTTTGTTTCACTTTTTCTAAGGTTCTTTCTGTTGATAAATGTCCTGATGAACAGTTTTCATGGCATTCCTGGAGTATATGTTGTATATGTTCTTTGTTGCTTAGTACTAATACGCTGGAATGTTGGTGTCTATAGTAAAGGAGACTATCCCAAAAAGTAAACCTTCCTGCTTTATAGGGTTTAAGTAGTGAAGCGGGCAGGCTATTTATAAAAGCTGCTTCTGGGGATTCACATTCCATAATGGTGATCAGCAGCTTGACCTCAGGAGAGTAGCTATCCCTTACTAGGTTGAAGAAAGCAGTGTCTAATTCACATAAGTGGATTCCCATTATTGGAGCACTTAATGCAAAAAGATTGATATTCAAGATAGGAAAGATATCTTGATCTTCAGGGTCATATGCTGGATTGTTAGAGTCATTAGGCAACGCATTCCTACTCAGACTATCCGCATTCTGATGTTTAGCTCCAGCTTTATGTACTATAGTCATCTGCCCTCTATATTGTTGTATAGCAATTTGCCACCTGAGCATATGTCTGCTGGGGGTTTTCATTTTCATAAGAGTTCTTACAGCATTGCAGTCCGTGATTACTTGAAAAGTGGTGCCTTCTAAGTAATAGTGCAGCTTCTCTAAAGCCCATACTAGTGCCAAACATTCCAATTGACTGGCCCCATATCTCTTCTCAGTATCTTTGATTTGTCTAGATATCAAGAGTATGGGTTTTTCTACTGGTTGGTCTTCTTCTATCCTTTCCTGATGTAAAGCAGCTCCTAGCCCTTCTATGCAAGCGTCAATGTATAGTTTGAAGGGTTTAGAGTAATCTGGTTGGATAAGTAGAGGAGTAGAGGTCATAGCTATCTTTAATTCCTCATAGTTCTTTAGTCTCTCATGAGTCATTTCAAATAGTGTATTGTTGTTGCATACCTCATACAGACTTTTAGTTAGCATAGCAAAATTTGGTATATATTGTCTGTAATAACTGCAGAAACTGATGAAGAACAGCAATTCTGTCTTGTTTTGAGGCATAGGTCTATTCATGACAGCAGCTATCTTATTTTGATCAGCAGCTAAAGTTAGACCAGAGACTATATGTCCTAAGGCTTTCAATTCTCCATAGCCAAAAGTGCATTTCTTCATGGAAACCTTTAGTCCTGCTTTGGATATAGTCTGGAGTACTAATCTTACTTGGTTAATATGAGTATCCCAGTCATCAGAGTATATGATAACGTCATCTATGTATACCATCATCCATCCTTGTCTGATGTAAGTAACTAGAACTGTATCCATTGTTCTCTGGAAGTGTAATGGAGCATTCTTTATGCCAAAAGGCATCCTGAGATATTCATATATTCCCAAATGACAGATTATTCTCATAAACTTCTGGCTTTGAGGACTTATTGGTATCTGGTGAAAACCTTTAAGCATATCCATAGTAGTGATGTATTTAGCCTTGGACAAATTATGCAAAGCATGATCAATCCGGGGTATAGGATAATAATCTGCTTGAGTTTAATTGTTGAGCATTCTGAAGTCTCCTACCATTCTTGACTTGTCATTATGCCAAGCTATGATTACAGATGTGGTGACATCTACCTGTTCATTATGTCCTACTTTCCTTAATACTTGTAAGTCTATTAGTTCTTTGATATGTTCCTCAAGAGCTTTTCTAGACTTAGGACTAGACGGATAGGCTGGTCTTCTTAAGTTAGGAGGATAAGGAGGCTTAATGGTCAATGTTAATACCATATCATGTCCTTTAATATCACCAATAGGATGGTCTTTAGTACAGAAAGCATTCTGGTTCTCAAAGCAGATTTTTAATATATCTTTCTTCTGTTCTTCAGAAAGTTTTGTATTCAGAGCTGCTTGAGAGAAATATTATTGATCAAAGTCTTCCAAATGCTTTTGGTAAGTAGAGGAGGGGAAGTTAGACTGAATAGTGCATATCTTAAACTTCTTATCCCAATTACCTCCTACTGTGAAGTATCTTCCTCTGCTCTGGGACACGTCTATACCATATAGACATAAGGCATCATTACCCAGTATCAGGTAGTCACACAGTCTGTTGAGTAATACTACAAACTCCACTTGTATTCTCAATGATCCTTTAGTGTGAGGTAGTATTATAGGAGCAGTCCATACTCCAATAGAATTCATAGTAGAGTTGCAAGAACTAAACTTGGCTTTTGGGACAGGTAAAAGGTGTTCCCTCCAATTGGGGTCCCATTTGTTTAAGAATTCCGCACAGACACATGAGCAAAAGGCTCCACTATCCAGCAATAACCTTATGGGTCTATTTTTATATAACCCAGTTTCATAGCACTTTTGACCAGTGGTATAACTTTTCCCACTCATAGGTTTAACTGTTAATGGTTTGACATCCATAATGTGTCTAGGAATTATAGTAGGATCCCATTGTTGGGGTAGACTAGAATCCCCATGAATGTTATTGATCTCTGCAGAAGTACCTATATCCCCTTCTATAACATTAACAGGGTTGGTCAAGATCAATTCACATTCAGAAAGAGATCCTTCAGTATCAGCTATGCCTTCATAGTTCTGATTCTCTTCAACCTCCTGTTCTCCTTCCAAGACTGCTATCTTCCTTCTTGGTAATGGGCAGTCTTGTCTCATATGCCCAGTCTTGTTACAATTCCAACAAGTTTCAGGCGTCCTCTCTTTCTCCCTATTCCCATTAGGTTTCTTATTGTCAGAGGCATTTATCAGAGGAGGTTGCTCTCTTGTTTTGTTAACAGTGTAGTTCTCTTTGGGTCTATAAGGGGCTTTCTTGTCCAACCCATTCATGTCTATTACTTTTTCTAACACATTGATTAGAGCAGGCAAGTCTGAATCAATGCTAATCCTACATCTTACGCTATGGTTAAGATTTCCAGGCCACAGGTTGAGGAGTCTTTCATTTACTTCCTCTTTATCAGCATCTGGATAGAAGCAATCCAATCTTTTCTTCTGTTACAAGCACCATTTGTGAGGTTTGTCCTTGGAGGGGTCAAATGAGGAATTTTTGAAATTTTTCATCATTTTCCTTTTCCACATTCTAGAACCAAATTGTTCTTTGATCAGAAGTTTCCAAGAATTCCATGGTAAGGATCCTACTTCTTCTCTCTCACTGATAAACCAGTCCAATGCTACTCCTTCAAATAGTCTGGGTAACCGGACTACAGCTATAGCTTCTGGTAAGTCATAAGAGTTAATGGTGTAATCAATAAATTTAATAAAATTTATATGATTGTATTCTCCTTCTCTGGAGAACTTGGGCCATTCAGAGATAGGTGGTTACAGTTTGAGGGCTTGCTCCATCTCAGGAGTAGGACTAGGCCTAAAGGTGTCACTCCTATGCATTCCTAATAAGGGTGGTGAATAAGGAGTAGTAGTTTGTCTTGGAGGCTTTGGTTCCTCTGTAGTACTCCCCAAGGGGTTGTTCAGACAGACTTTTAAGTCTCTAAGATCATTTTCAATAGGATTAAGTTGCAGGTCCACTTTGTTATTGAGCACATCCAATATTTCACTAAGGGATAGAATAGAACTGTTAGTTGTGGTTGCCAATTCTTCTTTTAAGGGGTGGAAGGGGTTATTTTAGGTGTAGAATCCATTTTTGAGGTTATTTTGAGGATTAGTGCTGTATTTATACTATAAAAGTGAGTCTGATGGCTATAGGTTAGGTTTAGGAGCACCACAACAGAATGGCGTACGGACGTTGGGGGGAGTTTGTTATGGAGGTGGGGAGAGGAGGCTAGGCTTTCTGTTTTGGGATTGTTTTCTGTTTCTTTGTCATACTGTTAGTTGCGTGTGTACTTAGGTTAGGGTTGAGAGGGAGGACTTATCCTCACTCTCAACTCCGGGTAAGAATCGGAAGGGGGATGCATGGAATCAGACCATCACATCATTGGATTGGATCAATCATCTCACCAAGAGATTAAAGGAACTCATACCGGATACACATCCAGGTGGAAAGTTCTTAGGATTGAAGGATTGGCGATTTCACTCTCTCTCTACTTTTCTTTATCTCTTATCTCCTTATTTCTATTTCTCATTTAAGTGAAAATTCAGGCATCCTCATCTCCTTTCAAACGCAGGGAACCGTTAACTTCCAAACCTTGGGACAATTATAGGGGGATAACCCTTATTCTTTCCACACCGCCTGCGCATTCAATTCAAAAAGAGATTGATCAACCGGCGATGGGGGTTTTGACCCCAAGGTTGTAAGTCCAGTACGTCCTCCTCTCATCCATGTCTATAAAAGGCCAGGGGGTGGAGCTCCTTCACTGCCAATGCTTATTGCAAGCCTCCAACAAAGATTCTCCCCCCCTTACTTGCAATCCCCTTGGCTAATACTGCCGATGCTTTTGTAGCTCAACCCATCAACACCTGTGGCCAATGGTCCTTTCTGGAACAGTCAATTTTGTGTAAATGGACTTCTGCTGTTAGTATAGTTTCTTGATATAGTGAGTCGTTCCCTTTTTTTTTTTTTTGTTTACATATAAGTAAATATATATGTTTGTATTATAATATATGTATATATTTGCAATGAATATCTTCTTTGTTTTTTTTTTCTTTCTTTCTTTTTTTTTTTTGATGATAACACTTTTATAAGTATATATATATGCTTGTATTATAATATATATATTTGTGCATATTTGCAATGAATATCTTTTTCTTTTTTTTTTATTTATGATCTTTATGTTGAGAAGAAACTTTATCAGTTAGGGTTATCATCACTAAGTTTTCTCTCTTTTTTTTTTTGAAATAAAGGGAGATGAGCCATGACAAAGTACTGAACCTCTTTTTTTTTTTTGCTTTCCTTTTAGATACCATATGTTTTACAGTGAGAATAAAAAAATGAAAATTGCCCACCCATTCCCTCAGCTCTTCAAAGGAAACTGAAGGCTTACTGCTGCATCAATAAGGTAAAATGAGATTTTATTCTTCCAAGTATCCTGACCACCTAACATGGTCTGGTATAACTTGGTCCATCATGATCATATGACTTATCCAGGACTTGGCCCAGTCTTCCCCATAATATAAGCAATACCTAACAATCCATGGGACCCTCCCATGATGAGATGGCCATTGTCCATGAATCAAAAGGGTATTTCCAGTGTAGGTTTTGAGTAAGTCCATAAATTCTGAGTTTTCCAATCCTGCTCCAGGTAGCTCTTCCCAGTTAGTTCCTTCCATTTTCTCAAGGTTGGTCCAAAATCCTCCAAAGATTTGATGAAATACTTCCAAGGTTTCTTCAGCTTCTTGTTTCTTCAGCACCTCCTCACATCCTCTTTCTTCTGGTACCTCAGGAGTGATGATGTTATTTTCCCAGGGGTCTGGTAAGCCTTCAAGGTCTATTTCTGGTATATTATTTCCACTGATCCAGGCCTTTTCTTGGTCTAGGCTTGCTGTGATGCTGTTCATGCCCATTGGTCTTCTGGGTGGTGGAACCTGCCATCCTGCTTGATCTGGTGAACAGATTGGGATGCATAACCTTTCCCCTCCTGCTATCTCATAGCTTAAGACTTCTCCTTTATGCTTTGATAACTCTAGCCTGAATTTATGATCCACTAAGAAAGGTCTTCCAAGTACTGTATGAATTGATCCTTTGGCTATGAAGAAGTGGGCAAATTTTGGTTCCCCAGGTGTAATCTCAAATACTGTTCTTTCAGCAAATCCAATTAGTGGAGTAGAATGGCCTCCAATTCCTGTAACCTTCATGAACAATCCTCTGGATACCAAGCCTGTCTGAATTGCCAAATGTTCTGGTATGACATTCAATTCAGCACCAGTATCCACCAGAGCCTTGATCTTCTTCCCTTTGATCCAAATATCAATGAATCCCAATGGGCAGGCATAGGTGAGGTTGTTGCCTATCAAGCATGGGTATTCATCATCTTAATAGTCTTCAAAGTGGTGTTGAAATCCATTGATCCTTCTATTATTTTTTCTGGCTGATGATTAAGAGGCTTTATTCAAGTCCAAGGTTCCTTCAGGGGTCATATCTTTTAACTTATGGAAAAAATTTGGTGCAACTGAAAGGAGCTCCTCCAAGGTAAGGTTAAAGTTTTGTTTTAATATTTTATTCTTCAAACTTCCTTCCATCTTGGTTCCTTCATGAGTGTCCAATGATTCTGACTTTACTTGGTCCTTCTTCACAGGTTCAGTTACAGGCTCCTTAACAGGTTCTTTGGGGGACTCTTCTTCTTCTTCAGAGTCTTGGTCCCTTTCCACCCATGCTCCTGGGTAACTTGCTTTCCTCTTCCTTGGTTCTGGGGCTGATTCTTTAGTTGGTGCTGAGGTTCCTTGGTCTGCTACTGGTGTCTCTTGGGTGTTATCCTTCTCTGGTGGATTTCCAGCCAACCTTTGTGATCTTCTCATTCCCCATTGAACTTGAGATTCCTTCATGTTTACCTCTGGTGGTGTCAAAGCTTCCCAATCTCCAGTCTTCAAGAATGCTTCAACATTAGTTGGTTCTTCCTGCTTCTTGGGTTCCTCCAATTTTGGGACTTGTTGAGCCTCTGAGAATTTCTTGACCTGATCTCTGAAGCTTTCCTTCTGGCTATAAGGTATGGGTTCTCTGTTTGGGAAGTAATAGTTGGGTCCTTGTTTAAACACCCTCTTTGCCTTTATATCTTCTGCCAAATCTGGACAGTTGACTTGGGTATGGATTTCATCCTTGCAATAGTAGCATCTGATTGGCCATCTGAGTCCTGCACTGGGAGATGAGGGTCTAAAGTTTTGTGTCATCCCTTGGTTGATCCTATCAAAGTGAGGAGGTGCCTCCTTCTGATTTAAGGCCACAGTGAGTTTTGCAATATCTTCCTTCATTTTCAAGAGCTCATCTACTCCTAGTTGCTGAAACTTCACTTCCTTCTTGGTTTCCACTAAGTTCTTGATGATTAGTTATTAAATGTGGTATTGGTAGGATTTGTTGAAGAAGAGACCAGATGTATTGGATTATTGGTTAGTTATTGATCAGATATATATGATCTTAACCAGTATCCCAATATTAAAGGGTTCAAGGTTTTATCAAAGGGATGGTTCAGGAGAGGACCCAAGGATGGGTTTACCCACAGGGGGCTTGGCAGAGGAAAGGTTGGTAGTTTCTTTTTGTTGTCCTCTCTTTCTTTGTAAGGGTTCTTTATTAACTAATGGGTGGGGTTTCTTTAATATGGTGCTGAATATCTAGGTCACAGAAGAACCCTTATTCAAGCACCTATTGGGTGGTTTAATTGGCTAAAGATGGGTAATAACTTGGTTTCTGATTTCTTGTTTCCTTTTATAACTGATTCACTACTAATATTTTTTTCTGGGTAGGTACCACAGATGGTTACTGATAGAGTGGAGTGAGCTGGGGTGGTATGAGTAATAGGTGATGGGTGATGATACTGGGGATGGGTGATGAGATTTGGTGAGTGATACAACTTGGATAGGGCAGAGAGGCCCTCCTTAAATAGACAATCTGGTCCTCAGGGGATGCTCAGGGCTGCCCCTGAGGGTGCCCTGGGGCTTCCCGATTTACAGTGGGATACAGGTACATGAGACATTTTAGCTGGTTGGAAAAAGACATTGCATGGAACTGAGGGAATTCTGCTGGTTGGACAAAAGACACTGCATGAAACTGAGGCAATTCTGCTGGTTGGACAAAAGACACTGCATGAAACTGAGGCAATTCTGCTGGTTGGAAAAGGATTTTACAGGTGTTTCCTGCATGCACAGCACTGCATAAACTGCTGTGAAGTGCAGAAAAAAATATACTCCTGTGCATTACTGGTGGTTGGTTTGGTGCTACTTGATACTTCCTACATGTGTTGCTGTGCATCCACTGGTGGTTTGTTTGGTGCTGCATTGTCTTGACTTCCTGCATATATTGCTGGGTAGCCCTGTGGTACTTGTACTGGTGGGTTGTTTGGTATCACATGCTTCTGACTGCATAAATTGCTGTGTGGTGCTGAGGTTGTTTGGTACCGCCAGCTTGCTACTTTTGCAGAGCAAGCTGCAAAAGTAACTAAAATAACATAAAAATAACAATAATACAACTAACCCAAGAAGGAGTAGGAAAACCATAAATATAATTACAGAAATTGATTCTCCATCCAAAATTAGGTAGGGTCACTCACTTATCCCACCCTTGAAATCCAACTCCTTATATTTTTAAATAATTAAGGAAAAACAAACCAAAATACTACGGCTCCAGTATTGAGCTTTTTGGCCAATTAAATATTTCACACACATTGTCACGTATAGGTTTCACACCTCAAATTCAGTCAGAATTGAGGTGTTGTGTATATTTTAGGAGTTACGGGCGGAAATGTGTTTTGTCATAATTCCCGCACGCAGCCGCGGCAGCCACAGCACCCGCGCGCAGCTGAGATACAGCCGTGTCAACCCGTCAAGGTTGTGTACGCAGCCCCGGGCCTCTGACAAGTACGCAGCCGCGTGAATACGGGCTGACATAGTGACAGGCGGCCCAGGTACCGCGTAAACAGGCTACAACACACACGGGAACTTGTTACATATGTAATAAAGGTTCCCATGGATAGTAGACTGTCTAAATATACATAATATTATATAAAAATACCCAAATAATTCTTACACGTATTTTTTATTTAATATAATGCAAAGTATCAAGAATGTCGAAAATAAGACAATGACAGCTTCAAAAAATATATTAAAATACTTTAGTATACTTTTGTGAGAATTGTTATACATTAACATCTTCGCGACATACTAAGAAAAATAATGATGTAATAATATTACATGAATTCTCATGACTTATATTTTTAAGTAATTATCTTAACAAATCAACTGGAACTCGTAGATAAAGAGTAAAAACAATATTATGACTTTTACTCCAGTTATATGATACATAATGAGAACTTACCTGACATCAAAATGTCCGTAGAGATGTCTAATAATATAATTATTATATTACTGGGAACATATACTAAGGATAATTAATTAAATAATACATAAATAGGACAGATTAGTGTTATTCACACGTCCTAATTTCCATTATAAGGTAGAATAATTCCCATACCCTAAGGAATTAGATGCTACCCGGGCTATAGCACCAAGAGCACATGACAGGCTACCCCTGGTTACCCTGCTAGACTTATTGTCGGTCCCTTTGAGCACCTACAACCCTCAGAAGGACCATATTGGGACTCCAAAAACTATAAAGACAGAGCTCTTTTGAGGATGTTGATGGGCAGAGACCCAGTAATATTCATATCCAGACGCCGTGTCAAGGTAATCAAATACTTATAAGAGATAAGTAAGTGATTTATGGCAATGTCTGATCAGTAATATCTGTCTTCAAAACCTCTTTTTATCAATTAAAAACTGCTGAACAACCTTATAACCCCAGTATACAGGTTCAACCCATCCGTACACGTCCCAAACAGATACCCAAAGGATTTAATAATATACAAGTGAGTCTTTTTATCCTTTATCTGTTGTGGTAGCTTGGCTACAAGGCCCTACCACTCCATTGTGTATTTTATATACATATTATCTTTGGTTATAATAATCTTTAAACTAAAGAACCCAAAGTAACCAGGACTACGTGTTTTCATACTGAAATCCCTGAAGAGAGGTGTTAAAGATCCCCAATATAATTGTGGCCCCTCTATAAATATTTAATAATCAATTTTGATTTGAAAAAATAAACAATAACCAAACCATTTAACCTTGCAATAAGCTTAATCCAAGCATTCTACATATTTTTGCTGCAATTATTAAATAATATATTTATTATTTATAATATCACCACTGGTAGCTAAAGGATAGCAAGGTTCTTGGCATCCAGGAGGCTGACAATTGGGGGTCTGGCCGGGAAATATTCCATTTTATTATATTTAATACCTTGGACCAGACATTTTCACAAAAAAATAAAATCAAAGATAAATTTATCTGACTTTATAACCGTGATTTATTATTAAATTCTTTGGCAGTGGATTTAAAAACCAATGCAGAATTAATAATCTATTATTTAAATCTTTTAAAGATAAGAAAAGAAGAATACATTAAAAATTATAAACCTACCAGTGTAAGACTCCAAACGGTGCTAGGCCGTGGCAGTTCTGCGGAGGGGAAAGGTGCTGTTTAGGCTGCCCTCCTGAGTGTTACAAAAAATATTTAAATGTAACCAAGATCAAGTTCCAGAACCTAGTAAATGAGGAATCAAGGAGTAGCGGATTAAGATGGTAATAGTTTGGTAGCGACGGAACAGCACTATCTGAGACAAGATTATGCAGGGAAAACTTGAACAAAAGAAGTTAAAGTCTTCCTAGAGTTCAAAGAACAAAAGCTGTTGTTTGTAAACAACGCCCACAACCTAATAACTCTGGTCGTCAGCAGAAGATTGGGGGTGATCAACTCAAACCCAAGCAACCTCCAGGTTCTCAATGAACCTGCCCAACTCTCCGCAATCAAGCGCTTGAAGGGTACCAGATAACTGAGGGTGGCTGTACAAGACAAAGCACAATGTTTAAGAAGCTCTAAAAGCAAACAGTAACTGATTTGAAGCAAGGATAACCGTAACACTTCTCAAGGGACTCAAGAGTAGGCTGGCAGAATGCAACTCCAAAGAAGATAAGGGGAGGTATAACACTCTAGGTCTTAAGCTTAATAAGACCTCTTCAATCAATTGTGATTGGCTCCAGAAAGATGAGACGGCCTTGAGATTCACGACTGATAGATCAAGTGTGATGGGAGTTTTGACGGATCCAAGGATTTGCCAAATGCTTGGGGGTGCAGTCGGGATGGATTCAGTAAATCATGGATGAGCGCCGCACAACGGTAGCAATGAGGAGATTGGGACGGGCAACGACAAAGATGAGGACGCGCAACAACAAAGATGACGACGCGCTATGACAACGGCGGAGATGACAAGCAACACGCAACGGCAAGGATGATGAGCAACGCGGATATAGGACGCGCGACGCGCGCGGATGAAACGAGCGCAGCGCGCGCGGCGCGGCGCGCGACGCGCGCAGATGAATGAAGGTTTGGATGAGCCTGAGGATAAGTTGTTTGGCCGGATGGTACGTTTGCGCAACAGTTTATGGATTGAGGTATTAAGGCGGCCAGGGTGTCCAGGATGAGGCACCACACCGGTTGGCCAGCTGAGCAACTTAATATTTCTTCTGCACGCAAACACCTAGATAAACTCCTTGAACAAGAAGATCTTGAAAGGCGTATCAACTTTCAGGCTCTATTAAGAAAACATAAAGCTTGGAAAAAATACCGCATAAATTACTTTTTGAAATATAAAAGTAAGTACACAACTTGCATCACCATTTATTTTTAAAATAATATTAATATATTTTATTAAACCAATAAAACACACCTTTTTTACCAGTGAACCCTCCTGTACCAGAAACCACCGCCACTGAAGTGGATCTATTAGATCAGGAAGTCCCAGACATCTCCGGACGCCCTGAAAATATTGATTGGATGGGTGAAGACCTCATTGGAACCCACCAAGACCCCATAGGATTACCTACTAGAGATCAATTCAACCCCAATAAGGTCTTAGTACCTTTGAATATCAATTTAAGTGAGTTTTGAAATAAAAATTATTTTTACGGATTTTTTCTGTAAAAAACTTATAAACATATTATTCTGAAAATGATCAGATGTAACACAAGAGCCTCAGGAAGAATTCCCTCCTATGGATCTTTGCCAACAGCTCTCAGTAACCGTGAGACCACCAGTAAGGACAACAATGAAGGGATTAGAACCCGTGAACCAAATGTTGATGAGCAAGGAGCAGCACCAACCACTTCTGCCCTCTCCCAACCTAGAGCCGGAGAAAGTAGCAGAATCAAGCAACCCTCCTTTACAAGAAGATCCCCTGCAGCCACCCCAGCAGAATCTGGCCAAGGAGTCCAGTATCAAAGACCTAGTCAAAGAGCACGTGAAATATTGGGAAGAATTCAAAGAAGCCCAAGCCAAGGAGGACATTGGATCCATGAAAAAGATAATCTCCCAGGCAAAAGCCACCCAGATAGCTCTTCAGAAACTGATTCCAAGGAAAGAGGTAGAATCCTATGTAGAAAAGTGGAATCCGTGGGATCAATTAGCCCAACTGAAAGGCAAAGGATCAGGAAAGAAGAGATCCTCTTCCCATCCCAAGCCAAAGGGAAAGAAAGACTGGGACCAGATAATATCACTAGCTCAAAAGTGGAAAAAGGTTTACAACAATTAGCCTCTAACTCTGAGCCCAAATAGACCTCTGATGTAATTACTTCCTTTTATAATGATATGCGCCATAATTTTAAAATTGTTTGTGAAAATTTGGACGGGTTTTACACCCAAATGGATAAATTAACCTCAGTAGTAGCCAAATTGATTAATAACCAAACAAAGACGGTAGGAATGGAAGAGATTAAAGAACACACAGAGCAGTTATTGGAGACAATTAATCAAGGTAGGATCAAACAAACTTAAACAATTGAGAATATGTTATCCGGAATACAAGAAGATTTTATTATGTCTTTCCACCTAAGGATTATTTAGGTATTTTTATATAATATTATGTATATTTAGACAGTCTACTATCCATGGGAACCTTTATTACATATGTAACAAGTTCCCGTGTGTGTTGTAGCCTTTTTACGCGGTACCTGGGCCGCCTGTCACTATGTCAGCCCGTATTCCCGCGGCTGCGTACTTGTCAGAGGCCCGGGGCTGCGTACACAACCTTGACGGGTTGACACGGCTGTATCTCAGCTGCGCGCGGGTGCTGTGGCTGCCGCGGCTGCGTGCGGGAATTATGACAAAACACATTTCCGCCCGTAACTCCTAAAATATACACAACACCTCAATTCTGACTGAATTTTAGGTGTGAAACCTATACGTGACAATGTGTGTGAAATATTTAATTGGCCAAAAAGCTCAATACTGGAGCCGTAGTATTTTGGTTCTTTTTTCCTTAATTATTTAAAAATATAAGGAGTTGGATTTCAAGGGTGGGATCAGTGAGTGACCCTACCTAATTTTGGATGGAAAATCCATTTCTGTAATTATATTTATGTTTTTCCTACTCCTTCTTAGGTTAGTTGTATTATTATTATTTTTATGTTATTTTAGTTACTTTTGCAGCTTGCTCTGCAAAAGTAGCAAGCTGGCAGTACCAAACAACCTCCGCACCACACAGCAATTCATGCAGTCAGAAGCATGTGATACCAAACAACCCACCAGTACAAGTACCACAGGGCTACCCAGCAATATATGCAGGAAGTGAAGACCATGCAGCACCAAACAAACCACCAGTGGATTCACAGCAACACATGTAGGAAGTATCAAGTGGCACCAAACCAACCACCAGTAATGCATAGGAGTATATTTTTTTCTGCACTTCACAGCAGTTTATGCAGGGCTGTGCATGCAGGAAACACCTGTAAAATCCTTGTCCAACCAGCAGAATTGCCTCAGTTTCATGCAGTGTCTTTTGTCCAACCAGCAGAATTGCCTCAGTTTCATGCAGTGTCTTTTGTCCAACCAGCAGAATTCCCTCAGTTCCATGCAATGTCTTTTTCAAACCAGCTAAAATGTCTCATGTACCTGTATCCCACTGTAACAGGGAAAGCCCCAGGGCACCCTCAGGGGAAGCCCCAGGGCACCCTCAGGGGCAGCCCTGAGCATCCCCTGAGGACCAGATTGTCTATTTAAGGAGGGCCTCTCTGCCCTATCCAAGTTGTATCACTCACCAAATCTCATCACCCATCCCCAGTATCATCACCCATCACCTATTACTCATACCACCCCAGCTCACTCCACTCTATCAGTAACCATCTGTGGTACCTACCCAGAAAAAAATATTAGTAGTGAATCAGTTATAAAAGGAAACAAGAAATCAGAAACCAAGTTATTACCCATCTTTAGCCAATTAAACCACCCAATAGGTGCTTGAATAAGGGTTCTTCTGTGACCTAGATATTCAGCACCATATTAAAGAAACCCCACCCATTAGTTAATAAATAACCCTTACAAAGAAAGAGAGGACAACAAAAAGAAACTACCAACCTTTCCTCTGCCAAGCCCCCTGTGGGTAAACCCATCCTTGGGTCCTCTCCTGAACCATCCCTTTGATAAAACCTTGAACCCTTTAATATTGGGATACTGGTTAAGATCATATATATCTGATCAATAACTAACCAATAATCCAATACATCTGGTCTCTTCTTCAACAAATCCTACCAATACCACATTTAATAACTAATCATCAAGAACTTAGTGGAAACCAAGAAGGAAGTGAAGTTTCAGCAACTAGGAGTAGATGAGCTCTTGAAAATGAAGGAAGATATTGCAAAACTCACTGTGGCCTTTAAATCAGAAGGAGGCACCTCCTCACTTTGATAGGATCAACCAAGGGATGAAACAAAACTTCAGACCCTCATCTCCCAGTGCAGGTCTCAGATGGCCAATCAGATGCTACTATTGCAAGGATGAAATCCATACCCCAAGTCAACTGTCCAGATTTGGCAGAAGATATAAAGGCAAAGAGGGTGTTTAAAACAAGGACCCAACTATTTACTTCCCAAACAGAGAACCCATACCTTATAGCCAGAAGGAAAGCTTCAGAGATCAGGTCAAGAAATTCTCAGAGGCTCAACAAGTCCCAAAATTGGAGGAACCCAAGAAGCAGGAAGAACCAACTAATGTTGAAGCATTCTTGAAGACTGGAGATTGGGAAGCTTGGACACCACCAGAGGTAAACATGAAGGAATCTCAAGTTCAATGGGGAATGAGAAGATCACAAAGGTTGGCTGGAAATCCACCAGAGAAGGATAACACCCAAGAGAAACCAGTAGCAGACCAAGGAACCTCAGCACCAACTAAAGAATCAGCCCCAGAACCAAGGAAGAGGAAAGCAAGTTACCCAGGAGCATGGGTGGAAAGGGACCAAGACTCTGAAGAAGAAGAAGAGTCCCCCAAAGAAACCTGTTAAGGAGCCTGTAACTGAACCTGTGAAGAAGGACCAAGTAAAATCAGAATCATTGGACGACTCATGAAGGAACCAAGATGGAAGAAATTTTGAAGAATAAAATATTAAAAACAAAACTTTAACCTTACCTTGGAGGAGCTACCTTTCAGTTGTACCAAATTTTTTTCACATAAGTTAAAAGATATGACCCCCCTGAAGGAACCTTGGACTTGAATAAAGCCTCCTAAATCATCAGCCAGAAAAAACAATAGAAGGATCGAATGGATTTCAACACCACTTTGAAGACTATTCAGATGATGAATACCCCTTGCTTTGAGTAGGCAAAAACCTCACCTATGCCTGCCCATTGGGATTCATTGATATTTGGATCAAAGGGAAGAAGATCAAGGCTCTGGTGGATACTGGTGCTGAATTGAATGTCATACCAGAACATTTGGCAATTCAGACAGGCTTGGTATCCAGAGGATTGTTCATGAAGGTTACAGGAATTTGAGGCCATTCTACTCCACTAATTGGATTTGCTGAAAGAACAGTATTTGAGATTACACCTGGGGAACCAAAATTTTGCCCACTTCTTCATAGCCAAAGGATCAATTCATACAGTACTTGGAAGACCTTTCTTAGTGGGATCATATATTCAGGCTAGAGTTATCAAAGCATAAAGGAGAAGTCTTAAGCTATGAGATAGCAGGAGGGGAAAGGTTATGCATCCCAATCTGTTCACCAGATCAAGCAGGATGGCAGGTTCCACCACCCAGAAGACCAATGGGCCATGAACAGCATCACAGCAAGCCCTAGACCAAGAAAAGGCCTGGATCAGTGGAAATAATATACCAGAAATAGACTTTGAAGGCTTACCAGACCCCTGGGAAAATAAAATCATCACTCCTGAGGTACCAGAAGAAAGAGGATGGGAGGAGGTGCTGAAGAAACAAGAAGCTGAAGAAACCTTGGAAGTATTTCATCAAAATCTTTGGAGGATTTTGGACCAACCTTGAGAGAAAATGGAAGGAACTAACTGGGAAGAGCTACCTGGAGCAGGATTGGAAAACTCAGAATTTATGGACTTACTCAAAACTTACACTGGAAATACCCTTTTGATTCATGGACAATGGCCATCTCATCATGGGAGGGTCCCATGGATTGTTAGGTATTGCTTGATCATGGGGAAGACTGGGGCCAAGTCCTGGATAAGTCATATGATCATGATGGACCAAGTTATACCAGACCATGTTAGGTGGTCAGGATACTTGGAAGAATAAAATATCATTTTACCTTATTGATGCAGCAGTAAGCCTTCAGTTTCCTTTGAAGAGCTGAGGGAATCGGGTGGGCAATTTTCATTTTTTTATTCTCACTGTAAAACATATGGTATCTAAAAGGAAAGCAAAAAAAAAAAAAAAGGTTCAGTACTTTGTCATGGCTCATCTCCCTTTATTTCAAAAAAAAAAGAGAGAGAGAGAAAACTTACTGATGATAACCCTAACTGATAAAGTTTCTTCTCAACAGAAAGATCATAAATAAAAAAAAAAAGAAAAAGATATTCATTGGCAAATATGCACAAATATATATATTATAATACAAGCATATATATTACTACTTATAAAAGTATGATCATATAAAAAAAAAAAGAAAGAAAGAAAAAAAACAAAGAAGATATTCATTGCAAATATATACATATATTATAATACAAACATATATATTTACTTATATGTAAACAAAAAAAAAAAAAAAAAAAGGGAACGACTCACGTATATCAAGAAACTATACTAACAGCCAGAAGTCCATTTACACAAAATTGACTGTTCCAGAAAGGACCA